>JAQGAH010000158.1:0-69099 GCA_034696885.1 Lepidocyrtus paradoxus | reverse complement strand
GTAGAGCATTGGACGCGATATCCAAAGACCTGGGGTTCGAGTCCCCAGCAGAGCAGTAGCTTTTGCCTAACGTTACAATTCCCAAGCTAAAATTTTATACTAGCGTCTGCTACATTTTTTCCCCTTCTTTCGTTTCGCCTTCCTTCAAATGTCATTTCTTGTTGGAGGGATGAAAAAGAGAGAAAAAAATCCGTGCAAAAAATTCCTCCAGAAAAGGAACAAAAAAAAATCTAGATGATTGAAGTGAATGGCGATGTCCTGATGTGGATGTGGCGGTGATGATGGTGAAGGAGTTGAAGAAAAAAGAGGAAGGAACAGGGATACATTCACATGCCAAGTCAAACGTATTTAATGTGATGCAACTTTAAGTTTTTTTTATATTTTTTATTTCCCTTTCCATACATCCATCTCTTGGAGAGAAAAAAAATAAGGAGAATAGAAGGGGAAAAGATCTTTTAGGTATCCCGTTCTTATGTCATATGTGTGTGTGCTGACATGTCATATAAGGTCCAATTCACTCAAAAAAAAATCTTTTCCAGATTTTTCTTTCAGCTAGTCTCCCTCCACTCTTGGTTCTTTTTTTCCTTTAAGGAGGAAGAAAAAAGTCGAACGATCACATCTTGATAAAAAAAATATATCCTTGGATGTTGGATAATATAAGGTTTCCTATGAAGGCACTTTTTTATCCTTTTTTCTCCATCCTATGAAAGGAAAGATAGTAAGGAATGATACACAAAGGGAGAGAGCCTTTAAATTTTCTCAAAATATTTTTGTCTCTTCGTTCTTTACTTAGTCCTTGGCTAATCTCTTTTCTCCTTTTTTCTGTTCTGTTAAAAATCTTGTCTTGAGCTCTGAGCCTTTTAAGAAACTGCCATTCTAAATCTCTGTGTTCACTCAAGCAAGTGCAAATCTAGTGCATGTTACATGCTTTTTTTCTTCTTCTTAGCTTCGCTCTCTCCCTTCTTCGTCGTTTCTTCCTTTCAAGCCGTTTTTTTTCCTTTTCACTGTTCCTTGATTTGTCCCGTTTCATACAAAGTCGTGTCTTGTCTGTCTCCGTCCATTTTTCTATAAAAACGGCAACAGCAGGTGACTCTCTTTTCTTGCTGTTTTTAACTTGGAAAATGGATATGAAGAGGAGAAACAAGTTTTTTGTGTTCGTTGTTAAACAACGGAATTCAAGATTGGGGAGAGAGAGCGACCGTTTATTCCAACGAACATTGTAGTTTTTTAGATTAAAAAATCTTTTAAACATTCTATATTTGGATCGTAGCCTGTGTGTAATTCCATTTTCACCTTTCATGGATTTGGATAGTATGAGTTGTGCTATGAAAACGATATACCTTAATGCTAAATACTAACGGGAATTTTAATCCAAGTTGGTGTGAGAATCGCCGCCGACTTTGCAAGTCTTCCTGAATGCTCCACCAATGAGAGTTACGTAATGCTCGTATCATAAGCTAGGAGAAGGAATAGGATTATGAAAAGGTCACAAACAAAAATCAGTGCAGGCCGACACACATCTTTTCATTTTATTTCACACTTGTCTGGATCGATCACAATTACGAAATGAAGGTATAAGTGCCGCAGATCAAATCTTCATAAAAAGTTGAGAATGTCGAAGGCAACTTACATCGTTATATAACATATTATTGGCTGAGTATCTGATAACGATTTCGGTGACGCGGGTGCCAGATCCAAGAAACATAATACAAATCCGACTGAAATCTTTGCGGCCGCTGATGAAAAAAGCAATATCGATGGACTATGTGAAGTTACTATTTCAAAAACTAGACAGAAAACTCTTGTAATTACTTTTTAAGTACCTGCTACGATGGGAGGGTCAATATATCCCGGTTGAGCTGGGCTTGATGTCTATCTTAAATCTTGGACAGATTTCATCCAAGTTCAAAGGATTTCACAGTCTGACTGATCAGCGGTTATTAGATGGATGGATTAAAGCAAGTTTTAACTTGACTCCCCGATATCTAAATCGACATGGTCACTGGAGCGTGCAAATTATTTTCATCTACCAATTTTGTCCTCCATACAAATAAATTCTTTCATGCTTACTTCTTTAGATATAAGGGAAGTTTAAATCTTGAAAATTTGAAGTAAACAAGCACTCATAAAAATAGTATTGAGTCCGATTTTCTCACCGAAAAATATCTAAACATTCCAATGTCTAAAATGGAATAATTTGGCAATTTAGGCTTAATGTTACTTACGTTGAATGGATGCTCAATACAATTCCGCCATCATATTATACTTATTTCTCAAGTAAGATGTCATTTTACCATATCAGAATCCCATTCTGTTTGAAAAGCTGCTGAAAGGAATCAGTCACCGACAGACGATTTCCTATTTTGCCCTTTCAACTTCATTTGCAGTTGGGTGCATTCCCTTTTACAAGACAAATTAATCTGTTGAATTAAAAATGGTAATGATATTATCAGCAAGAATGCACGCATATCAAATCCTCAGGAAAAAAGGTTTCCCTCTTAGCTGCACAAAGCGACTGTAAACTTTTCGCATTGAACTCTGTCACATTAGTGCATTGTCTGTTTTTCTTATTTGTTATCTCAGTGACCCCATGCTATACCCTCGACTCTTTCCATTCAGTTGTGTGGCGGTAGTGAAAGGGATTGAGGAGCGTGTGCGGCACACATACGCCATTTTGCTCATTGACTTTTACACCCGTTTTATTCATTTCCTGGATAATAACATTATGTAATTTCTGTGATAATCCCGATGTCACAAGCAACACCATTTACCATATCCATCCCACCATTCATTTCATTCAAGATCAACCCAACTCTGACTTGGCTGCCCCTATACATGAGGAGTGCTCTTTTGTAATAATAACCATCTCATGTTTCATATTGCACCCTCCAAAGAGTTTTTTTCCTTGGGTGGTATACAAAGAGTCATCAAAACTTGTAAAATTGGTAACTGAAGTTGAGATGCGAGCGGGCAGGCAAGTGGCAAAAACGAGCAGACCAAACGTCGATCATTCACCCATTTTATATTGTTTTGCTAGGATGGATGTTGATGATTCCCGGTCCTGGAGAACAGACCGGTTGAGTGAGCAGTCAACTTTTTATAAAAGTCACACCCTGCATATTGCACACATTGGGTGTTTAGGACTTTTGATATTGATATTCGTATTAATGTCAGGCATTCTAAGTATCATATCTTCGCACACACTCTCCTAAAGTGTATCCTTATCACATCATCCTATTTTTCTTTACCATCCAATTTTTTCTTCTTTGTTCAATAAAATCCCGGATTCCAGGCACGTGGAGTGCCACTTGGTTGCGTTTCTCTGGTATAATATGTTTACGTATGTTTCGTAAGTAGGTATATGGATCATTATAATAATGACTCACTTGATTTCTTTGGGCTTCATTTGATTTTCCGCGAATTGACACAAAGAAAAGCAAACCTAAATAAGATTTTTGGAGCGGACACGTCCCATCTGCATAACAAACATAAAAAACATTGTATTTGTCAATAGCATCAATCGACATGTTTTAAAATCCATCCAACCAACATTGTTATTTAAACATGTGTATAAATATCATTGAATCCTTTGGACTGACAAGTTCCAGTTCAAAAAATGATAGTCCAGTCAACTGCGCACCTTTAGGGTCCAACAGCCAATTAGGAAATGAACTATAAAAATCTTCACAAAAACACATAAATAAGCATAAATAAAAACGAGGGAACCCAACCGACTCATGGTGTCCACTGGCTATTTAGATGGCCTATAATGAGAACATTTTTCCCCTTGATTGCTTCGCTAACTCCCATTGAGTTTTCCCGAAAAAAATGCTTTACATCCTTGAAAGTGAATGGATGTCTGATGTGTGGAGTACAAAAAAGCGCATAATTTTGTTTTGCATTGTATGTTCTAACAACTCAATTACTGCTAACGACCATCATTTTACTCATCCCAATACCATAGTTTTACCCCTCCGCTTATGCTTGGCTCGCCTCTTTCGTTCTGCTGATCCAGAAATGTTGACTTTATTCTTAATGATGATTATTATTTGGATTTGGATGGAAAAAAGTTTATTTTGCTTGAGCTCGATAGACCGGAAAAACTATCCAATTTGGACCTGTTTTTTTTAAACTTTTTTGTAACTTACCATGAATGAGATCATATTGTTGATCGGGATGAGTGGTCCTTATCGGCCTTGTAATATAATGATAAATATTTATTGCTAAATAGCCGCTAGCATTATTATCATCCTATAGTTTAGTTGGATCATGATCACCATCCACCATGCAGTGATAATATGAAAATTAGGTGAAAATTGACAAATGATGAATTAGGATTTAGTAAGCGTAGACATTCCAGGATATTCTAGCAAAATAATTCAGATAGTATTCTACATATTTAAATATTTCTCTGCTCTGGTCATCATCCATCCTGCCACGAGGGATTCATTTGAGATGAAAGGGGTCAAAAGCGTTTTGAATGTAGTTTGCCATGATTGCTTAGCTCATTAGCTGGTTAGCTTGGATGGATAGCTTCTAGACAATTTGGTGCTTACAAATTGTTGTCACGGGTTCCAGTCATCCATGAAATCCCTTTGAATTTAAAGAAAAACATGAGGAGGTCTCTAATTGAGTAAAGCCAGATATTAAATTAAGTATAGGTGTAAATTCTGGAGGAAACGATCGAATCTTGAAGATATTTTGCTCTTACAATATCAGCATTGTATTACTTGGTAAAAGATAGGTTAGGTTAACTCAATGAGGTACGAACTGATTGATTAATACATTGATCGTATGATTAATATGATTCATTTTACTAATAAGGAATATTTATCGCGAATGAGAGAATAAGCAAATGGGTGCTGCTTTGGTAGTATAATTCAAGAAATACGAATTTATAGCCCGCTCGGCGCCCAACAGTCCTCCGTTAAGTGTTTTTTCTTTGAAAAAAGAAAAATGATTATCATACTGATTACCTACTCTTCACTGATATATTGAGTGCTTCAAGTGTAAACAATTTTCTTTCATGATCCTCATAACGATCAGAAGGAGTGAGTTATTAAGGACAACATACCGTCATTTATCGGGGCACTTTTGTTTCGCTACGCTCATCCTAAATGGTTTCCTCCTTCGCATTATATCTTTTCACATGCCCTTTCCCTTGTCAATCATTTGAAGATAAAAGTGGGTCCTAAACAGTGGAAAACGTTGTCCAACATAATTTTACTATTGAATTGACACAGAGAGGGAGAGAAAAGGCACAATCCTCATTTTGTTCATTCTGCTCATCATGAGTAGTGGAGATATCCGCCTTATTCATCTCACTTCTCTGTTGTCATTGTCATGCTTCATTCGCTTGGGCTGTAAAAAATAAACAGAGAAAATATAGTTTGATCGTAAAAAGAAGTGAAGTGAGCACTTCCTGAGCATCATGTCAAGTTGAAGCGCTGTCGCAATTCCTTTCTCTGTGACTGGCCAGATATGAGAATGAGCAGTTTCGTTTTTTTACTCGTCTTATGTATCGTTGTAATAAATAAACATTTTCATGGAGACTACTACACCATTGCCATGTCTATGAATCTGAAATTTGAGCTGTGATTTTAGTAAAAAAATGTTTAAAAAATTTATTATATGCTGGATCCAGATCATTGATCAAATGATCAGCTAAACAGTTCTTTCCTTATTGTCCTCTGTATAATAGTGTGGCGGGGATGACTCGGCGTTTATAATCGCTTCCGCTTTCCTTTCCTTAATAAATGCAAACCGGAAGGATCTAGTTTATTAAAATAATGAGTGTAAGTAAAAGGCAGCAAAAAAGTCAAGGGATGAATGTAAAAAAATATATTTAAAAATGAAAGGAAAAAAATGTGATTTTTCATAGATGCATTTTTTATTGTCAACCCATAAACTACACATCCTGGAGGGAAATACTGGAAATCGTTTCTCCCATTTCGCTATTGTGCTTTCTTTTATGATTACAATACAACCTCGTAGCCGAGCATAATAGAAAAATGAATAGTCACGCTTAAAGCTCCACTTCCGTCTTTCTCATCAGGAAATGTTTTATTGGAGAGTTTAAATATTTGCATTTTTTATTAGGATCAACCACATTGATTTTTTACAAAAATTCAAATAAGCACAATCAATATAAATGGCTTGGATTCGAGGAAAAATGGCAGTTATAAATAGCAATTAGATGAAGCATAGATACATATTTATAGAGATTATATATAAAAATGTGATTCAGATTATACAAGTCATATCATGTTTTTGTAAAGATTTTTAAACATGTTTTACTAGACTCTTATATTTACATCTATTAATTATATTATATTTTAAGTTGTATTTATATTCTAAATTATATTCTAAATTATGGTCTAAATTATATTTGTATTCTAAATTATAGTCTAAATTATATTTGCATTCTAAATTATGGTCTAAATTATATTTATATTCTAAACTATAGTCTAAATTATATTTCAATATTCTTGGTTATTGTTTGATAATCACTACATTGAAAAGTCAAAAGGCACCCTTTATAAGTATATATGTACTATGCATATTTTAAAATACTTAGGCCAAAATGAATTCAAAAAAGTAAAATGTTTGGTTGCTCAGAGCGTCATGCATTTTAATGCTCTTCATAGTACCTGTACCCCTAACTTAACGTGAATATTGTGTTTGGAATTTTGGAATGTGTGTTGTGCAACCCCTAATCTTAATATTTGCACGATTGGACATTTTGTTACCATTTTAGATACGTACACATAAAAACTATGCCTCCCATAATATTTTACTTTTCCTTCCTTTCCTACCTAGCTTTTAGAAATGGAACATGCATAATGCTTACCATGAAAATGCACACGCTCATAAATATACCTAATATTATATGCGCAATTTATCTATATTCTTCTCTGCTAATGCAATAATGCTATGACTCCTGAATCGCCTTCTTTAAAAAAAATCTATTCTTATCTAGTGATGGATGAAAGATAATCATAATCATATTACACTAGAAAAAATATTGTGAGAAGATTGCCAACCAACCATATATTTTACGAACTTTGAATTTGAGTCAATATGTTTGTTGTTCAATTTTATTATCAGAATTGCAATTGACAAAACTGGAAGCAGATTAATATTTTCTAAAAAAAACTGCGAAGTTATTATACTGTATATTATGTTTGTAAATACGCATACGTGCGTCTACAAAAATACTACACAGACTTATGAATATGATTTCATTTCATTTCCTGCCTGCATATCCTGAAATAAAGTACATGCCCATTCAATATATGAATCATTGAAAATTTAAAAGTCAATATGACAACAAATAACAGGAGCTGAAGCTACCTGGTTAAATTAAAAAGCAAGGTGGAGTTCATTCAAGCACATGGAACATGATCCTCATCATCCAAGCATCATTGTCACCGCAAGTTCTGCTGCCATCACCACACTACTCACCATACCGATTCTCTAGTGTTCCCTATTTAAACCCAGAATCTCTATATATTCAGCTTTATTGTTCTTCCTTAATTACCTACACCCACCTTCACTTTCTCCAACTATAGTCTGCTAAGACAAGGGAACAAGATACCTAGCATATTTGAAACAATCAAAACTGCGAGAGAAATTAAAATCCTACAGGGAGATACGTGGCGGGGTGGATGTGATGATGCTGACGGACGAAAAAGAGAAAATAAGGCAGGGCAAGGAGAGCTCATCCCTTTGTTCAAAATATGATGATGATGGAGAGACAGTTAATAACAGGAAGAACCTATACAATATCTCGAGCCAAGTTGCTCTTGATGAGGATACAAAGTACATTAATTCATTGAACGCGAGAGCGACAATATGTAGCTGAGAGTAAGCAAAATTATAAAAGGGGAATAAGTTACAGCGGCGGTGATGATGAGGACGGGAAGTCTCATGCTTCTCGATGCAATTCACAATATAATAATACATGTGATGCAATGTAATGATCCTCTTCCCCCAAAACCATCTCTGCTTTTTCACGCCTCACCGAACTAATTATTTTCTCTTTTACTTTCTCATCGCTCCTTTCTCCCTTCCCCCTTCTGCTGCCTTCCAGCAAGGGTGCACGACAGAAAATTGGGATTGGTTGGGAATGTTGGTGGCGGTGGTAGCGGTGGTGGATTGGCGATGATGGTGTGGCATGCATGTGTGTTATCTTTTTTCATCCATCCAGAGTTACTCCTAGCATAATTCTTATTTCTTCTGAAAACAATTCTCTTTCCTCCTCATCATCGTCATATACTTTCCCTTTGTTGGATTTTGTAACAGTTACGGGGGGAAGGTAACGGAAAGATATGCTTTTAATATTATTTTTTGAATTGATTGTAGGAGTAAAACTGGATAGAAGAAAATGTGCATGGATGATTGAGCCAGCGGATCATTCGTATTGCAAAAGTTTTTAATATTTCCCTTTTTTCCATGATGTTAGGAAACAAGAGAGAAAGAAACAATAGTTGAAAAAGTAGCAAGTGGAAAACAGCAGGCAAAGCACCATTCATCTTTCCAGTAAATATTTTCGATTATGGAAAAAAAATTGTGAAAAGCAGCTGCTACCATAGGTTTCTATTTATTATATAGTAGTTACTTCTAAAGACGTGATAAATGAAAAAGTTTGATATTATTATGCTGTCGGTGTCGGTATTTTTTATTGTATTATTCCATTTCATTGTTTCTGCTTTTCTTCTTTTGCCCTGCCTCGGGTGTCATGTTTGGAGAAAAAGGAAGTTTCATTTTAGTTTGAATTAAAGAGCTGGAGAAAGTTGGCTAAAAATTTTTTTCGGCAAATGTGTTCTTAGGCTCTATAGTAACGATTCCTATTATGGACATGAGTAGAAAAATATTTAATAAAAATGTGTATCGTGTTTTCTTTTAAATGTGAAAGTTTATTATCAGACTATTTTGCGTTGAGATGGATTAAATTTTAAAACGTCAGATGGGAAATATTCTGGATTGTTTCCAACCATCTGAAAAGGAAACCGTAGGCATGCGATATCTTTTAAAAAACTTAACTTTTCAACCGTATAATACTAATTGAATCGGATTAGCGGGAGAATAAAGTTTTTAAAACAACATTAGGTGAAAATGTCCGTATTACATTGGATTCATTTGGAACGAAATCATCATTAATATATTTGTAGGATGACAATTTTCATTCGTGACAAGCTTTCTCTCATCATTCATGAAACTTTTCATCCTCCAATAACATTGCCTTTTGTAAACTCGGCTGATGAGGAAAGGTGAAGACAAATAGATAATCCGTTTCCTTACATTCATAGCTTATGCTTACTTTTCATAGCGTATCCTGACATTCCACAGCGTTTCTTTACATTTCATAGCGTTTCCTTGGAACGTTCAAAGTTCCCCCCTGCATACTACGGGGTCTAAAGACTTACGCTTGCATGGACATAGGAATCCAAATAAGACGCTATAAGGATCATACAGCCCAAGTTTTTGACAGAACAAAACACAGAACTGCAAAAAAATGCTTCAAAGTTGTGTTTCCAGAAACGATTCAACATGGATGTCTATTTCATTTTGGCCAATCATTTTGGTGAAGAATCCAACAGCTTCTTGCATATATATAGACAATCCTGACTGCTTTCAATCTAAAGTGTTTGACTGCCCTAGTCTTCATCCTTCCACTTCCTGTCAAGCACACATTCCAAAAATTGATTGCAGATGACTTTTACTCTAGCTCTTAAGTCTTGGTTTAGCTTCTGACCAAGTTAGTCATGCAGACAGTGAACTCCTCTGCTTAGGTCTCTATAGCTTGTAAAAGCAATACTGTGTAGCATGTCCTCCTCTACACAAACACCAAGTTCTCAAAGAATAAAACAAAAAACTTGAAGCAGTCCTAGTGATAGTGAGACCAGTCCGTTACAAATTTCCCCTGATAAAAAAAGGAACAAGAGCATTCCGATAGCAGACTTAACATATATTCCCAGTGAACAATCCGAAGTGAAGGCAGTGTTTTTAACGATTGTGAATCTGAACCCGAATCTGACCCAAAAAAATTGGACAGTAGTCCACAGCCTAAAATGGGGATTTCAGATGAGGATTTGAAAGACTTCGTTAGTAAGACAATTAAAGAAAGTGAACAAAGAATGTGCCAAACAATTAAAACGGAAGTTAGCTCCTCACTTCAATTTTTAGCAAAAAAGATAAGTGAAGTGGAAGCAGAATTAAACCAATTAAAGTCTACAGTGAAATTTATGGACAAATCCTCCCGCAGAAACAATATAATCATTCATGGGATTGATGAAATACCCAACGAAAGTTTCAAAGACAGACAAAATCAAATTGCCGAGCTTCCCAAAAAATTGCAAATTGTGTCTATCGATTATGATGACTGCAGACGCTTAGGACCCTATTCAAAGAAAACCCGCCCCCTTCTAATCAAGCTCGTGAGAGCAAGGGATAAAGCCAAAATTATGGCTGCAAAGAAAAATCTGAAGGGCACAAAAATTAGCATCGGAAATAACGTGGATGACACAGACAGCAAGATCAATGGCATTCTCAAACGAAAAATCGGGGAAATTAAAGCAGCCACGCCCGCAGCCAAATGTGTGATTCGGAACTGAAAACTCCTATGCAGTATCGACTCATCAATGACAATCTATCAAGTCAACATGAAAAACCTGATAATTGAGGAAGTCAAAAAGCCTGTGGAAGGAGAACGTATGCAGACCTCACCACAATCATGAAGATCCGGCCAGCCCTTTCAACATTCATCAACCTACACTAATTTAAGTCTACTCCACTGGAACATTGAAGGATTTAAAGAAAAGTCTACGTTATTTTATAATAAGTTAATTAAAAATAATCCCACAATCTTTTTTCTATGTGAGACATGGCACAAAAATGTTTTCAACTACATTAGTATTGTAGATAATTACTTCATTATAGAAAATTTTGGTAAAAGAGAGGCTAGTATGGGAAGACACTCCAAAGGTTATGTTGTTAGTATAAAGAAGGATATTCAAAAAAATGTAAAAATCACAAGGAAAACCGACGATTATTGTGTATTAAAAGTATCAGATCAGGGTAAAACGCTGTATATATGTTTTGCTTATCTAAATCCATCATGCCAATTACAAGTCAACGATATTTTTGAAGAACTGGAACCCGCATACAATGACTGCATTATTATTGGTGATTTTAATGCCAGAATAGGTAGCTATAATACACAATGTCAGCATCAGAGAAAATCCAAAGACTCACATATACACAGGAGAGGTAAAAATCTTATTGAAAGTTTAGAAGAATATAGCATAGCTGTACTAAATGGCACCTCAACATCCGATCAAGAAGGCCATTTTACTTTTACCAATGCAAACGGTTCAAACGTTGTTGATATAGGCATGGTATCAAACTCAATTCAAAACGAATGCGATTTGACAGTACTTAAAAGCGTAGTTTCCTGTCATGTTCCTGTACTCGTATGATTTATTCCATCTTATCATAACCAAATTAACGTAAAAATACCAACCTTACGTTGGGACACAAAAAGCATGGATTTGTATAACTCACACATCACGACCCTGAACGAAAAAACCTTGACACTGGAAAATGGTCCGATTTCCATCACTGATTTAACTTCTAATATCATAGAAGCAGCAAAGAATTCTGGCATGCTTAAAAGGAAAACACTTGGTAAAGAATGCCTGATAAATTGGCCAAAATGGTTTGATCGGCAGTGTAAAGAATACAAATACATGACTGAACGAAAACTCAGGGATTTTAGATATGCTAATACTGACAAGGAGATATCACACAAAACGTATCTTGCCAGTAAAGGTACCTATCAAAAGCAAAAAAGATCAAATTTTTCAATGACATACATAAGATATCCGATACTAAAAACACTAGAGATTTTTTTCGAGCGATAGCTTACTTTAGACCTAAGTACAGCCTTCAAAGCACTGAAGAGCATGTGAGTCCTGTAGTTTTTAAAGAGTATTTCTCTAAAGTGTTTGAATCAAGAAATATTGCACTGCAAGAAATCCATCCAGAGAGGTATGATGAACTACTTGATAAAGGATTTGCATTTATTGAATTAAACACAGCAATAAAGAAACTTGCAACAGGTAAAGCTCCTGGACCCGACATTATTCCAAACGAAGCTATCATCGTTCTTAATGCAAAACAAAGACTTATATTAGTAGATAGCATAAATTTGTGCTTAAGGCACAGTCTCACACCAGCTTCACTTTCTGAAATCATAACGTGTCCAATATATAAGAAAGATGAAAAGAGTAATCCTAAAAATTATCGACCTATTTCTCTAGTTAACACTAAGCTTAAACTGATAACGATACTCATGACTGCAAGGTTAAATGAGTGGTGTGAAATAAATAACGCAATTTCAGATTATCAAGCTGCCTATAGAAAAGGCACAGGTTGTCAGGATCATGTGTTTATCTTAAATGCAGCAATACAGTATCATGTGCGAAAGAAAAAGAACAAACTGTTTACGTTTTTTGCTGACTTATCCGCTTCTTTTGACTGCATAGATCATAATCTATTATGGGGCAAATTGTATAAAATTGTTTTAAGCACAAAGTTCATTGAGTTTGTTAAATGCATGTATGGTAATGCAAAGTCTAAAATCAGAACAAGGTTTGGAGAGAGCAATTTTTCCCTATGTCAAGGGCAGTACTTCAAGGCGAGACGTTATCTCCGAAAATTTTCACTATATTTATTGAAGATGTAGTAAAATTATTATATGCTAAAAACGAAAATCCTGTCAATGTAGGAGAAGCACGACTTAATATACTGTTATATGCGGATGACATTATTCTGCTAGCTAGTAATGCAATTTTTCTTCAAGAATAATAATTATACTGTCAGAATATATTGATAAAAATGGATTATGTTTAAATTTGAGTAAGTCGAAAATTGTAATCTTCAGATCAAACCGTGCTACAATAAAACCCAATTTTTTTGGAAGCAAGATGAAATAGAGATTGTTGACAAGTACAAATATTTGGGAGTCACGTTTCGAGATTTCCACAGCAAGGCGAATGCAGCTAAATATCAATTAATGTATTTTTTCAATAAAAGTAGAATGAAAACTTTAGAAGCCAGACTACAGTTGTACGATAAATTAGTCATTACAGTGCTCAAAACCAGTTTCTTTGGTCCGTTTTTTAATTACCTTTAAAAACTCCTAACTGGTTTCTGAGATTGGAGTCCTCATGTAAGCCAATTGAATACACATTTGTTAAAAACACGGTTTGGTTCCTATACAGATTAGGTATGAAACCTGAAAATTCTCTTATTAAGATGTGCTACAACGCTTTGAAGACAACCTCCGATATGCATGAAATGAAATTTAATTGGTATCGCAGTATCCGAAAATTACTAGGTAATTATGATTGCATGAATTTACTACAATTAGAGCATATTAGCGGAGACGGTACTAGCACCATTAAGAAAGAGTTAAAAATTTGCATAAGAAACATTTACCAAAACATTGTAAAAAAAGACATAGACTGTATGAATATTAGCACAACGATGACGCATTATAAACTCATTCGCACTCACATCAGAGCAGAAAATTTCCTGAATTTAAATACCAAATTTGAAGATGTGCGGGTGCTAGTGCAACTGAGGGCAAACGTGTCCCAATTCTCTCAAAATGGTAAAATTGTCAAGCCAAATTCATTGCTAAGTTTTTACAATAATAATGTCGATTCAATCTGTAATAATTGTTATATGAATAAGATGTAAGGAGAAACCATAGGTTTCCTGCAATATTAACATAGTTATAAGTATATTGTAAAGTGAAGTGCAGTTTCATTTTCATTCACATTGTTCATTGTTTTCATTTCCTTTGTTAAAAGATATTTTTTCGTCGACTCGGTCCTTCTATAAAAGGCGAGCCGAACGCGTCCCCCGGACTCACTTTGATTTTGGTTTCAGCCTCGACTAGACGCGATGTCCTGTCGGCTGCGGTACGCGAGGTACCTAATTGTTAGTTAAGATTGAGAGCGTGATTCTCTCCCAGGTTCGTGTGAGACGAACCAGGTTTAATATGATAAGTAATATTAGTATATGCGCAATAAGATTAGATTAGCATTAGTATAAGTAAGATATATAGTCCATGAGATATATATAGAATAAACGTCTACGAGTCTTAAAACAATCTTATACAACTGATGACTCCGCTACCTTCAGTTCAATTATCATATTATCCATTCAAACCAGAGTCATAGTCTAGATGTAAGGAAACCCACCTTACAAAGAATAAAGATTTGCCCCATGTATTATTTGAGTGTTCAAAATACATAAACATAAGAGCTAAGTTCTTAGGGAGCATGAATATGACGAGTGACATAAATTATACTATGATTATCTTAATAATGTTGAATTAGAAAAATTAAAACTGATCAGTCTGTATATGAAATACGTTGAATGTATAAGAATAGAGAATGATGATGTGATGTAATAGTGTAAGCCATCAAATAATGTAATGTTAATCATGTATTGTATTTGCTTATTTTGAATCAAAGTTGTAATTGTAAACCAAGACTAACCAAACAAAAATGTACTTTATCTGAAAGTTTTTTGTTGATGTAATGTGATTGAAAGGGCCGCTGCCCAGATCAATCTGAGAAATGAATCACTACTACTAGTGGTGTCAGATAAAGTTATGACACAATACGAGCAATGTTGGCTCAACAGTGGATTAGGCTCTCCTTTGTTCAAATTCGCGAGGCTGATTTTGGATTGGATAGAGATCAAGAAGGGAGGGTCGTGCAGCGTCTATTTGAACTGAAACAAGACTTACTGCATGGTCAAGGATTCATGAAGCTATACAATATTTTTGATCCTGTTCTTTGTCGAGACCAACTCGGGGGATCAACCGAGCCGTCCTTCTCTATTTATTTGGCCGGCGCTGTCACTCCTCACCAACGTGTTATCATTCACGATAACACACCAGGATATTTGTTTGATTGGAATTGTCCTAATGACAAAACCAAAACGGAAATTTCATTCCTATATCGGATCGAGGCATTTCAAGCCATGCTATTTCTAAGCAACAATCCTGTTTTTGATGATCGCCAACATTTGCTTTTGGTTAAGAATGGTCAGCAGTTCAATAACGTGAGATATTCAGGACGTGAGTTTATAGGACTAAACGGGGATCTTATTAATGTCAAAGCATGTATGTCCGACGTGGGTTACATCAAGGCCGAATTGATTCATGAGGATTTCTTGGACCCTCGTTGGAGGGAGCGTTTTGCCAGTGATTGTCGTCATTGCGGTCGGCCACATACAATCTTAGGATTTTCTCCAAATTTCACCTGGTTTAGTGCTACTTGTCAGGACTGTGCGAACCTGCACTGGTTAGAAGCATCAATAGACGGCAATTTCGTCAGGTTATTGCAAGATCCACGTAACGCCCGACACGTATCCAAACATGGAAAACCTAATAAGCGAAGTTTACCGCTATTTCCTTTCATTCGTGGGCAACGACCACTATTTGATGATGTCAAAGACTTCCAATGGTCTAGTTTTGCGAGCTATTGATCAGAGTTCGGGTATATGAAGCGACATTTTGCCACAAACCAGCAGTTTGGACTGACGGTTAGAGCTGAAAAGCATGAACTAGTGGAGACAATACACGGTAATTTCATGGATCATCTTGTTATTATGAAGACAAATAAATCAGCCGTGTACTGTAATTCAGAGCAAGCTGGAATTATGAAGCTCACCTTAATTCCTGAAACTGATGAACCCGACCAGTATGCTAGACTTTTCCCACATACATGGCGTTCGATGAACGTTTATGACATCAGAGATAAGACGGGACACGTACTGATTGCCGGCATCGTCACAACACAGCCCGATGAAACGATTGAAGCGAGAAAAAAATATTTGTTAATTCCCAAGCCACCTAAGATTGCAAAAACTGAATTGGGGAAACTTGTGAATAAATGGGCCAAATTTGAAGCACTGCGAAAGTTTCAAATGTTTGCTGTCAAGATTCACCGAGCGGTGTTAGAAAATACGGAGATGTATCACACATCAGAACTATTCAATCTTTGGATTCTTTGGATTGAAGTACCTGGTGATACTTCATTCGATATGGTTAAGCTGCTTCCTCCACAAAATTACAATGCTGCTGATATGTTTCTGCATGTCGATCACTTGAAAGAGAACAGCAACTACCCTGTTCATGCAGAACGTATTCCTGACCCTATCATCCGTAGAACTGGAAGGGTATTGTACACTACTCCTGCTAAAAATTTCAAGTATGAAATGATGGTTGCGGTATTACTCGAGAAAAAGTTCCAAATTAAATCTTCTCGGAATACTCAATGTCGTTTCTGGACAGTGAAAGAGATGGTTGACGATGAAGACAAGGGGGTATACGCCAAGGCCATACCAGCTGGAATGGAATTCGATAAGTATGATGATGATGATATTGATGCAATCTCCGAAAATGAGGCAGATTTAATGAGTGATGAAAACACTTCCGAGCCAGGGGGTCTTATTTTCCGCACAGCCGAACCCATTAAGCTAGAGGTTGTCACGGTGTACGAGGTTCTTTCAGATGAATTTCCGATTCTCGATACTAGCACGGCTGATGACATTTGCGATAATTGGCAGGAACGTCCAGTTGGGAAGGACATGAGTATTTTTGATTACTTCCTACGACCTCACGATCAATTCGTCCTTCATCCATCCGAGTTGCGACCAACATCAGCCAAATTTTTGAATGATCAGGAAATTCAAGCGCTTGCGCATATTGATCTCTTATTGAACCCGTCCCAAAAAAGAGCAGTCAACAACATGATGTCTTATCCTCTAGTTGCAACGATTGGTCCAGCTGGGACTGGAAAAACTTCGTGTGCGTCTTTGGGTATCATAAAGCTGGCCCTTCAAGAGGACGGCATAATAATTCTTACCACTCCCTCTAATTATGCCTGCGACGTGTTGTACGACAAAGTTGTTGAGGATGTCAAACGTCTTGGACTCAACCTCAAGACAGTCAGGCTGATGTCTCGTTCCGTTGAGAAAGCCGACATGAATAAGGAATCAAATCTCCATCGTAAGGATCCAAATCTTGTTCATGTCCAAATGAGGCGTTCCCGAGAATGGAATCGACAATATCATCTCGTTTTGTCCAATCTCGAAGACAGAAAAGGGGCAGCTTTTTTGAAAAGGGGACAAAGGTCCGGGTTGTACGATGACAGGATGGGCATGGCCACGGATGTTCTGTCCTCTGCCAACGTTATTGTCTGCACGGTTGCTTGTGCAATTGATGGCCGTTTGCAAAGTCTTGCTAAGAAGCTTCGGAAAGCGGGACGACGTTTCTCAGCCTTGCTGATCGATGAGGCCTCATTATTAACCGTCCCAGAGACCAGCCCTTCGTTTGGATCCATTGCGTGTTTGGCTTACTGGGGATCCGTTACAACTAACTGCGACCATTACTGATCCTGCGGCTCAACATGCATGTCTACATGTGTCATGGATGGAGTTTTTGGCATTCACGTAAGGAGACGCGATTTTAACCATCAATATTAACTTTACGTCTCGATGCTTAATTTAATTAAGTCATATTACTGTTACTTTCTTTTAGCCCGTATGTTAAAAAACATGGCAAAGCTGTCTATGATATGCTTGACACGCAGTACAGAATGGCTGTTGAGATTGGATCGGTGAATTCTTCATTCATGTACGAAGGAAGAGTTAAATGCTCGGAATCCGTACAAGCCCGAAATTACGCAATTGATGAGCGTTATGTTGCGATGAAGGCTGCGTTCCCCCAGCTGGAACACCACAACATAGTGTGGTTTGGTTATGAAGGATTCCGTGAAGATCGGCAGGTATTAATTGACTTAAATCCAATGATCCCTTACATTGCTTACTTTGTTTGACGTTAAAACTACGACAATAATGGGGTTTCAGGGATTGTCCGTGAGTAACAAGACGGAAGTGGATATCATCCAGGATATCCTCAAAAGGTTGAACGGCTCCCACGTAGACATGGCCTGTGTCACTGTCATCGCCATGTATCAAGCACAGGTCAAAGCGCTTTGCAACATGCTTGGGTCATTGGGACCTGAGAAATGCTCAATCTCAACCGTTGACGGACTTCAAGGGAAGCAGAATAACGTCGTCATTCTTAGCTTCGTAAGGTCCAACCAAATCCACAGTATTGGATTCCTACAGGAAGTTCGACGATTAAACGTAGCCATGAGTCGCAGTGTCGATTACCTGTTCATCATCTGCAATGGGATTACTCTCAACCACGAGAAAGTACCAGAAAGCCTTCGTTTATTTTTTTCCTCGATGGAAGAACAGGGGATCTATGAGCAGATCTACGACCATTAATGTAGTCACAAGTGGCAAAAACGAATATTTAAAAACATGCTTAATTGGTGTACACTGTATAATCTTATGTATTTTTTTGGCTTAGCTAAACCTTTAGTTTACAAAAGCTTCATTCGTTTAGTTTAAATATTGTTGAATCCAAAATTCTCTGATTAGTTTAGTCATTTATGATGATGTTCCAAGTCCTCCGTCTTTGTTTTCCTGATGATAGCATTATGTTTTCCAATCTCCTCGAAACCTAGGTATAAGATTTTTCCTTTTACATTTGTGTTGCTACATTAGATTTTGTAGTAACTATTGCATTACCAATGTACACCAAATACAATTAATTAATCAATAAACGTGTGATTCTTCCCTAATCCTTTCAACTTTAGCTTGCATATGAAATTAATAACATCCAGATATTGCAATTAAAATTAGTAACTTCATGCTTCAAAACTAGACGACTTCAAATACGACATTTTAAATGCACAGCCTAAACCTCTTCAGATCCGTTCCCGCTGGACTCAGGATGCGATACCATCTTTTTTGTTTGCATTTCCCGTACTTCTGCACTTCATTTATGAACGCCCTTTGCATGTCATCAATTGCTTATAAGCATTTTTAATACTAGCTGAACACAGCTAGAGAGAATTTACATATAACCACATCATTGCATATTTCAACCTGCCAATTAGAAAATACAATTTAACTCTAATTTTTAATTTATGCTTTTTCTTTCAACAACGCAGGTACAGATTTCTTTCAATAACCACTTGTTCTTAGTTGGCGAGGCTCATCCACATCAGTGGAGGCTAAAATAAGTTAGTTGTGATTAAAAATAATACATTATTGTAAAAACTAACTTGATAAGCGCACCTGTACATACAATAAGGTGTTTATTCTACCAAGCAACAGGAATGGCCAAAACCAAACACTCAGGGAGGAAAACATTACCGAAAAAAGATCAAAGTAAACCCCAAGTGCAAAGTACTAGTGGGACTTCTCGGACGCTTGTGCGTGGTGTACCAACCAAAACTCCTGCTCAAATAGAAGACATGCAGGAATTTATTGAGGAGGAGATTGGGAAGCAAGACTGGAAATCGCTCAGGCATTAGCGACGAAAGAAGTGACTGCTGCCACGGTTTCTTCCGCTACAATACCCGAGGTTGAGCACCAGCCACAGGGAGAGCTGCCGGAACCAATTCATCAGCAGAACGTGCAGGGACCTTCGGTTTCCGAAAGTGACAGCGAAGAGTTGGTTATTGACGAGAAGGCTCCAGCTGGAACGGATGCAAGTAGCAACCGTGTACTTGTTGATTCGAACGTCTTGACGGCCGTTAGCTCACCCGCTAGTGGTGATTCTACCTCAACCGATAGTGCTGCTTCCAGCGCTACTACTTCAAGTGCAAACGCATCTTCGCAAGCATCAACGGTGGCATCTGAAGACCCACACATGCAGGATCAGGAACCAGGTGTATCCGCAGAAAGTCGATCAGTACCTCTCGATTCCATTCTAAACGTCAAGTTGGATGTTCCACACAATCCATGTATTCGCATTAAAGGAAGGCAACATCGACCGTTCGCTGGATTACCTCGGCCAGATAGGACACCTTCAGATGAGGGCACAACTTCTCCGAATGAACCGCTCTCTTCCACTTCCAACAAAGACCCTCCTTCACTAGAACATGAAATCTCTGTCCCAATCAAACCTCCCAAGAAGACAAGGAGCGAGGAAAAAACCAAGAAAAAACGAAAGAAGAAGGACAAGCAAGATCAAAAGAAGGAAGACGAGAAGAAGAATAATATAAAAAGGTTGACAACGAAGGAGGATTCGAGGAAGAAAAATGATAATATTGATCCCAACAAGGACAATGGAGTTGAACCCGTTCCCGTTGCTTCCGTGGAACGTGTGTCGTCAACTCCTACTCCTTCCACCTCTAAGATTTCTACTCCAACATCAAAAATTTCCAGGTCTCACATGCGCAAACAAGTTACCATTCCAGTTGAACGTTGCAAAATTCCTGTTTCTTCCAAGAAGGAGTCTAATGTTTCAAAACAAAGACTCGGTCCAGCAAGCAAAACGGGGAGATCTAGCTTAACTGCATCTTCAACAGGAGTAACGGCAGACAAAAATTCCAAGGGCACGGGTTCCAATAAAATTCCAAGACTCAAACAGGCCTTTTGTTAACGAAGAAACGCAGGAATGAGAGAGGAACAAGTACGAAAGTCACATCATCTATGTTATGCGGGTTGCCGTCGGAAGATGAAGGTGAACAAGAAGAGGTTGTTGTTGGTGAGGGTAACGTGACTAGCGACGACAGCTCCGACGGATTGGGATCGCCTAAACGCGCTTCCAACAAACGGCCTTCTGCTACTAGATCCAGCGAAGACGAAGATGATGATGCAAATTCCAAGGCTGTCAAGCACGCGCTCGACACGTTGGAGGCAGCAACTTCGAAAGCTTTAAATGGTAGCAGGAGTACTGCAACGTCGAAAATCAACACCAGTCCAAAGCTAGGCAGGTCTGTACGTTCCCAAACAAAATCGGGAGTAGAGTCATTAGTTCCGCCGGCTACTCAATTAAGAAAACGTAAGAGGAAACAACTACCAACCAAACTAACCAAACAAGAGGCTGCGCGGTATGCGTCTATTCCAAGCAAGAAGGCACGAACACATGAACATGTTGCTTTACCAGGACACTCAGTCCAATCGCCTTAAAACGGGACCGACAAACGAGGTGATAATAGGTCAGTCAAGACGATGGCTTCTGAAAAGGCTGGTAATCGCGATCCCCCGTCTGATCCTTCCGATGATAGCGACAATGAAGATGACGACAAAGGCGCCGGCGGTGGAAAGAAGCCATCCGGTGATAAGGATGACTCTGGAGGCAAGGGCAACAATGGCAACAAGGGTGGTGATGGAGACAAGGATAAAGGAAAGAAAAAAGGAACCAAAAAAAAAAGAAGAAGGGGAAGAAGATTACAATGCCTCCACCAAAGAGGAAGGCTGAGCCTAAGAGAAATCCGGACGGAACTCTAGTCAAACCGAAAAAAACAGATGCTAGCAAAAACGCGTTAAAATCTGTGAAGAAGGAGTTTGACTACTCCGACGTCGAGTCCAAGGATCCATGTTTTGATCCTACTGTACACGCCATTTGCAATTGGGACGATGCTGATGAAGACTATCGTCGAGAAAAGCACATTGCAACCAGAGGATTCGAAAAGACTTTCTGGAATATCGCGTACTCAGTCAATGTTCAGGCCGCCGAAGGTATCATCATTCATCAAAACGGCATGTTCCTCGAATTGGACTCTGCGATATGGTGAGTCACTTTATAAAAAAACTACTACAAAATATATCTATTCTACTCATTATCATCCTCTCCTCAACGTATTACGTAATATCACAGGTGTACAAGTATCCTGCGCTTCAAAAACAACAAAACAAAATGGGCGCAAGTACGACACGGTAGTGATCGGGAGTTCTGGGAGATCAACAACAGATATTACAGCGTTGTTCTTACCAAGGTTCGCTCGCTTTTGATCCGGACTCGGAAACCAATATGTATCGTGATGGGTCAAGGTATTTTTGGGTCTGATGGAGGACATGCATCCTTGCTGGTTGTGCAGGAACTGGGTAAAAAGGAAAGAAGAGCTTTCGTTAAAGACGCATTACCGTTCCCTTCAGCTAAAGTTGAAGAGACAACTCGAAAGTTCGTAACGGATCTTAAAATCAGTGAAATCACATTGCAGGCTGAGCTACTTCAAGAGGCAACGCGAAATTATACCGACTGCCTGAAAGAAAGTTATCTCTACTTCGGTAATTCGTTGGACGGACTTCTTCTGGGAAACTAACTATGCTGGATATAGTGTAAAGTATGACTGCATTAATAAGAGGATAACTGAAAGGGTAAGAAATGTCTTATTTCATGGTCAAAGTAGGTCAGGATATGCTACTTTAATATAGGTAATCAAATTGCTGAATAGTATTTTAGTTACATTATGCTTAATTGTTCTAGAAAATTTGATCAGTTACAAATAATCTGCTGGAAGCAGCTCATGAAGCAGGTATAAAACAAAATTTTTAGGAAGAGAATCTATTTTGAAGGGACCAAGATGGTCTGACAAGCAATGCAAGGAGTATAAGTACATGACACGTAGACGATTAAGAGAATTTAGATATAGCAACGCAGATAAAACCCATTACATGCTAACTATGTGTCAATGAAACGTACATATAAAAACCTTCTAAAGGCCAAGAAAATTAGATTTTTTAGCAATATGCAAGAGACAGTATCGAACTCAAAATATACCCGTGATTTTTTTCGTGCTATTGCTTACTATAAGCCGAGATGTAATTTTCAAGATACAGAGGAACAAGTTAGCCCAAGCATGGTCAAAGAACACTTTTTAAAGCTTTTTCAATCTAAAAATATTGCACAGCCAAATACATTTTCTGATAGAGACGATGATCTTTTAGATTTACATTTAGAACGAATTTACATTTTCAGAACTGAACACTACTATTAAAAAACTAGCCACATGTAAAGCGCCAGGTCCTGACTGCAAACGAAGTAATCAATAACTTATCAGTAAAGCAGACTGATCTTACTATACAATAATAATTTATGTTGGAGATTAAACTGCACACCAGAATCACTTTCAGAGATCACGATATGCCCAATATACAAAAAAGATGATAAGAGCCAACCAAAAAACTATCGACCGATTTCATCAGTAAATACAACGCTTAAACTCATCACGATGCTTATGACAGTCAGGTTGAATCAGTGGTGCGATATCAATGAAAAAATATCACACTATCAGGCAGCTGACTGGAAAGGTACGGGATGTCAGGACCTTGTGTTCATTTTAAATGCAGCTATACAATACCACTTAAGGAATAAAATAAATAAATAATTTGCGTCTTTTGCTGATCTATCATCTGCCTTTGACTGCGTAGATTACAACCTGGTATGGGCAAATTGTATAAAATCGGCTTAAGCTAAAAATTTATAAGGTTCGTACAATCCAAATATAGACATGCAAAATATAAATATAAACGAAATTCGGAGAAAGTGAATTTTTCCCGATGGAAAAGGCTATTTTTCAAGGTGAGACGTTATCACCAAAAATTTTCACTTTGTTTATAGAAGATATTGTTAAGATACTTTATGCAAAACACAATAATCCGGTTAACGTTGATAGGGCAAAAGTCCATATACACGCCGATGATATCATATTACTCGCTAGCAATGCTATTTATCTAGAAGAAAAAATTAACACATTATGTGAGTATTTTGATGGAACGGTTTTATCTTAAATCTAGCAGAATCCAAAATTGTAATCTTCTGCAAGCACAATCGAGCCAAAGTGAAGCTGAAATGCTTCTGGAAAGAAAAAGAAATCAAAATAGTAGATAAGAATAGATGTTTAGGTGTTACATTTTACGACATGGTATCCTATAAAGATTTTTATCATAAAGCAAACGCCGCCAAAATTCAACTACTGTCATTGTACAAAAAGAGCAAAATGAGAACTCTAGAATCAAGGTTACAATTATTTAATACTCTTGGTGTTACCATCCTTCTTTACTGTCGCCCAATATGGGGTGTAGATTTAGTTGAGCGATTTAAAAGATTTCAAAATCAATTTTTAAGAATAATTCTCAAGCTGCCCTAGAAAACTCTGCATTGATTTCTTAGATTAGAATCATCCTGCAAACAAATAGAATATATGTTTGTCAAAAATACAATACGGTTTTTACTTAGGATTATAAATAAACCCAAGAACTCTGTAATAAAATTGTGTTATGATGCATTGAAAGACACTGCAAATGTTCAAAACATGAAATTTAATTGGTATCGGAGTGTTTTTGAGATGCTCAATAAAGTATAGTTGTACTGATCTGCTGGAGACTCATAATAATGAATGTGATAAGATTAAGAAACTTTTTAAGCTTAGCGTTTGTAATGTATATAATGATATTGTTTCAAAAGATATAAAAGCTATGAATGAAAGCACATCAATGCCACACTATAAAAATATCCGCACCCATATCAGGGCAGAAAGTTTTTTAAATGCTCAGGTAAAATTTGAAGATGTACAATTAATAGTCCAGTTAAGAGCAAATGTCTCAATTTAACCATAATGGAAAAAAAAGTTAAAATCCTTATTAAATTTTTACAATAATAATGTCAGCCCTATCTGCGAGAACTGCCATCTCTTAAGAAACAAAGATCTTCCACATATTTTGTTAGAATGCCCAAAAAATATCAGGTTAAAATATCTAGGTATACACGAAAAAACAATTTTTGATGTAAATGGCTATTGCAATTTCCTCGACTATCTTGATGTAAATAAAATGATTACTGTATTTATAAAATATGTGGAATGTATTAGAATTGATTACGATGATGATGATTCCTTACTTATCTAAAATTAATTATTGAATATTACTGTCTGTACATTGATTATGATTATATAACTGTGCACAAAAGAATTTGTTGAACAAGAATATCAAAAAGATATCTACTTTGTTCTGCAAATGCTTTGTTGTTACAAATATAATTACACTTTATATGTGATTGCAAGGGCCGCTGGCCAAATCAATCTGAGATAATAAAACTAGCTAACCAACTACTCTAGCTCAGCCGACATGGAATCTCTTGTAGATTATGCTGAAGATAATTAGATTAGTGGTAACCGTCGAGGACGACAGAGACGACCACATTTTGAAATTGTTGACTGAATCTTTTCAGCATGTAACTGAGAACCTGGCTAGAACCAATAACGCAGTAGAGGGCTGGCATCGGTCGTTCCAAAAATTACTTGGAGTCAAATATCCCTCAATATGGATATTTTTTGAAAATATTAAGTAACAGCAGACATTCAATAAATTCTAAATCCGCAAACATCTAGCTGGTAAAACTCCCCAGCCCCAACGTAAACGATTTCGAAACCTGACAGAACGTCTAAAAGATATTGATGTTTTGCGCCTAGTGTGTCTTGTTAAAATAATTTCTGTCTAATATGCAAATGTAAAATTATTTGGAATTCTTTCTATTTCCTTTCAGCATGAGAACGATGTTTTCGTCCATTTCTCCTTTGACTTTGTTTCACCTTCAGCAGCCAAACCATTTCTCTTTTCCTTCTCCTTTTTCAATTGATATACTCATGTTGTTCGTATTTTAGAGACACTCGCTCTCCGCCCCTCGGAGCCTTTACTTGGCTCAGCTCTACGGAGCTTAACTCTTGATCCATTACTCGGTATTACTTTGCTCTTCATCAGATAATAAAGAATATAAAAACTAACTATTTTACGTGTTGCCCTGTCACTCATTTATAAATAATATTGGGGCATCTTGAGGCAAGCACGCCGGAATAAAAGCCTTATCCATCAAAAGTCATAAATTAATAAAGCATAAGGAATAATATATCAACAGAAATCATTAAATACATTAACAGACACAAGTTAAATTCATAATTAAATCATGAGCAAAACATTGTGCAGGATTATGTGAACACATCAATTTTAGACTATAGTATCCCCCATAACCTTAATTAAAATGTTTAATCTAGCAATTCAATTCAGTTGCAAACTTCAATTTTCGCATGTGCAATTTTTGTGGAAATTTATAAATTTAATTGACAATGTTCCAGATATTTTATTGAGAAAATTTACATCGAGATTTATTTAACTGATTAGCATTCTATTTATATTCTGTAAACTGTTTAGGATTGAAATTGTATTTTTCCACTAGGAATTTTCCTTTCGACCAACCAAAGTCACACTTATGTACTTCACACTCACATTTTCAACTGAACTCATTTCAGGTGAAGTATTTTTTCTGTATTTCAATGTGAACGTAGCCTTTCTTATGTTTAATATGATTTTACGCATTTCTACATGCATATATTCATGCATTTATGCATATATAGATGAAAAACTCAGTTATTCATGTTTTATCCCATGTATATGTGTAGGTCATTCACATGATTTGTTTTATGCTTTTGTTGAGACATCACGTGTCTTTTCTTTGTTCAGTTATGTAAATCACTCAAATGTTCTTTTTGAAGTGACTACCCATCACATATATGTGAAAATTTAATACAAGTGTATTTTTTACTATTTTTATGTCATGATCATCATGATCATTTTTGTAGTGTATGTGATACTATATAAAGTAAGGAATAGTCAAATTAGTTAGAGCAGGAATAGTGAAGTTCCTTAATAAGTAGGTCAGGGGTAACAACCTCATTCCAGATAGGTAGCGGCCAAGTCTAGACAGAAGTGTAGAACTTGGCATAGCTTTTCATGAGGACTTAATCCTCACTTCTATTTTGTATTCTGGTTAGAAGACAGTCTTTTTCCGTGTTCTATACCCATGTACTAATATCATACATTTATTCCGTAGTAAGAATAAAAGCATTTGTGTAATAAAATAACTGTGGACTAACTGGCATTATTTTATATGTGCATACACAATAATTTTGTTTCAATGAATTGTTGTTGGGGCTTTTGAACTTAAGTTCACACCCGCATTTGTTTAAATAAGCAGTGTGTTTCAATAAGTTAAAAAATGAAATATTTGTAAAAATGATATTTGGTATGCGATTGGGAAAAATTTATTGTTTATATAAGGGCTGACAAAGCCCCATTCATTGCCTTCTTTCTGTGAACATTCAGCCATGTAACATGCTGGCTGTTAAACATTAACCTTTTCTATTTTAGTACTTGCCACGCATCATGCTGGCCTTTCAATAAATTTTCTCATTTTCCCTCATTCATTCAAGTTGCTGTCTAAACCTTAATTTTTTACGGCACTACGCTACCAACATCATAGCCACCATTCATACTATCAACCCTCCACCGGGTACCGTAGCATTCATCATACAGTCCACCACCTCCCACCAAGGGAACATCGGGCCTAGGCCAACTGCATCACCACCCGAAACAATTCATCCGTCTGTATCATGGACGTCAAAGGACAAAATCAGCGGATCAGCTTGCGTTGAATGATGTGATTTTTTCGTACGGCAACATTGAATCTGAAATGCGCACAGACAACCATCAGACGTAGAACAGTCTGGTATGACTAAGTTACTGGAAGAGAATCTTGTTAGATGAAGCACATTATATCCGTAAGCCGGAGACGGCTTCTGCTGTTGCTGTGCGCACGCTATAAAGTATAGTGTATTTGTAGTTTTTAATTAATGCTGTTTATTTTGCAGGGCTGGGCAAGACGATCATGATCATCGCCCTGATCATGAAGTCTAAAACGGAAGGTCTCGGAGGGGAGGAGGACTGGGTCAGCCAGGACATTGGCAATTAAATTCCATCCCAGACAACACTGGTCGTTTGCCCGACGGGTTGCCTGCTCCAGTGGTCAGAGGAAATAGCGTCAAAAGGGAAAGGCCTCCGGGTGACCCATTATCAAAGAAACAAAAGGACAAAATCAGCGTATCAGCTGGCTTTGAATGATGTCGTGTTGACCACTTACGGCATTGTTGAAACTGATTCTCAACAGTCTGAATGATTATCGGACATTAGAACAAAGTGTGTTTGATTTATCAGTTCATTAAGGTAAAAGCATCTACTCCATCACCTTGTACTTTTTCTTGTTAATGCGGTTCTCATTCGTATATGTATAATTTTACAAGATATTTCATGACATGACATGACATGGCAATATTTAAATATAATTTTGTAGGGGATAAATATGTATAGTCCGCTCGGGAGGCCCCCGAACTCCATTAGGGATGCGGCGGTACGCCGGTTACGCCTGAGACGAGACTCCGATTTCTTCTCATCCTATTTGGATGGGGGGATGACATTTTTCTTGCTGCCATATATGATGATTTCAGCCTTTATACGGTAGATGTTGACATAATTGTTAAACAAATATTTGAGTGATTTAGCATGAGATGTTTAAACACCTAGTGGATTGTTAGTGGGTACATTGATTGACAGAAAAATATTTCAATTGGTGCAAGTGTAAGTATATACAAGAATCAAGAATACTCCAAGTCGAGCTGAAAATCTGTTTTAGTGCAAGGTCACATGTTTTATTTTATTAAATTTCATGGAGGCATAGAAATCTTCAGTAGACTTAAGAGGTGGAAATTAAATACAGGGGTAAATTAAAGGTGGAGAAAATTAGTAAGGAAAACTGGTTGGAGGCGAAAGTTAATAACCAAAAGTATACCAACCTGAAATCAGTTCTAAAATTTTAAGGCTTTATTTGTCATAATAAATTGTATGATAATTTTTTTGTTGGATTTCATCAGCTCTAGGCAGTATTTTTCAAATTAAGTGTCTGCTTAAAACTCAAGTACTTAAATTTACTATGTATTTCAAAAACATTACCTGCAGAGGGAGTGGTCCCCTGAAGGATGCTTCCATTCCCTCCACCTCAGAGTATTCAGGGTGTAAGATAACAAGTCTACTCATGATAATCATATTCATATCATATCATTTCATTTTATCCTCCAACAAAGGTCTAAACCCCGACATCTTTGAACGCAACAATTAACCATTACTAAGGCTTCAATGACAGTGCAGTTTACAGATAAATCCAACAAGGAACACGAGCAAAGCACGCATGGCATATACTTCTAATCATAGCATCTCATCATATCATCATGACATTGTTGCAATAAATGGGAAGTAAGATGGAGAGGTATTAGATGTCCGTGTTGACACGGAGAGAGAGACAGACAGTTCAGTATTGGAAGGAAGTAGAGAAAATATAACCTGCTGTAGGACCACAATTATTCTTCAATAATAATCATATTCATACCGTATTAAGCATTGTGTCCTATAGTAAGGTTCACCAAAGCGACATCTCCAATGTGACAGGAATACTGTCAAAGTGAGACAGCAAAAGGCAAAAGCAAAGCCATAACGCATGCGTCGTCCATGCATCTATCATCACCATACTCCAGCATCCAACAACAGGCAAAACCATGGATGGGAATGAATTAGAGAATGGGATAGCTGGAGAAGGAAGTCTTCCCGTGTTAGGGGATGGCAACACATGCGGTTGGCAGTGTTGGAAAGCAAGGAGGAGGAATATATCTTGTGGGAGAGAGGAAAATATAGGTAGGAGATATATATCACCAAGATATATTCTTTTTGGGAGCAGGAGCCTATACTCCAGGCACAGAGCGCAAGTCCGCTCATTCCATATTTTTCAATCACACACCGAACAACCCAAATATCATTTTCTCAGAAAGTCTCATTATTAGCTACCCGAATTCGGGGGAAAATTGCGAGGTGGTACCGAAAAAACCGGGAATCCTGTATTCCGGAGGATTCCAAGCATCAAACCCATTCGGGGACGTAAGTGGCAAAAAACATAAAGTGATAAGAATTAGGGATAGGATCTAGTTTTATAAAACGTGCTAATGGAGAGATTATGGGTTTTTCCAGGGCGTAGGAACGGTCCACTGCCAACATAACCCGAGTTCTTCACACCGGGTGGTAACCATAGCTCCTCACAAATAGGATGTAAGAGAAAACAAGCTACAAAAAATAAATACAAATCTGAAACCGGAGATGAGAGAAAAGATAATGACAAAAGGGGTTTATTTTTTTTCATTATCAGCTCCACAGTCTCCTTTCAATTTCTCGAGGCAGAGAGCACCAGAACATCCCTCAACTTTGTGAGGAGAATAGCAACCCCAACATCACTCCCGTGGCGGAAGACTGGGGCAAATAGGTCGAACTCATCAGATTAGACTGAGGACTGCAACTCCCCATCCCGAAAATACATAAGAGTAGGATTTCCGCTAAGACGCATTTGGCTCAACGCGCTCTCCACCACCGCGATAATCCACCGGTGTTTCAATCGATCACCACTCAACACAACACGAGCTTGCCCTCAAGATAAGGTTACTAAAAATTAACAAATACTTTCAAATATTGTTTTGTCTTGGGTGGAGGGGAGTTATAGTCGTTTGTGTTGTGTAGTCCATCTTTCTGACTCGCTCATATCGGCGAGAGTATTCAAGCATTTAATCTGTAGTTTAAGCATTTTTGTTGAATTCGAGAACACGCAAAGCATTGAACTTTCTTAGATTAGATTTTCCGAGGAAAAATTTAGAGCTATGTAGTTCCGTTTTATCCAGTCATAGTATCCCCATTTCATTGTTCTATCTCCTATTATTATCATTTCATTATTCATTGGAAACTTGTTGTTGTCTGATATGAAAAGAGATTTAACGTGAGTGTGCTGCTACAACAGTCTTGTTGCGTTTCCGTTGTCAGGCCCATTAGTTAAATTCGTTATCAAAGCAGACACCACAATGGGTATTCGGTTGCGCATTATGGAAGGTATGCCTCTGGGGCAAGCTTTCCTGTTCATTCTCCAAATTGCAAGACCCTATTTTGGAATGTTGTTCAACCTGTTGGGACGTATCGTTCTTCACCACTTGCATGGCGATTTCATACCTGTGGGAGGAAGCTAAACATCACTAGCTGCAAAAACAACATTGGTAGACAAATTTTTGAAAGTTGTAGATTGTGCTCTAGCCAGATTAAGTGTAAAAGTATCCAAACCAAGCACATGTAGCTTAACTACGTTTTTTCCCGCAGAATACCATTAACACCATATCAAGTCGGCAAAAAAAAGCTCGAATATACGTATTGGAAATGTTACGGCTCAAAATAAATCTCGCCATAGTGACACATTTTGACTTAGTGCATCATACAATAAGGCGAATAAGAAAGTTTATTATGATTTTTTTCTAAACAACATATTAATAAAAAACTTACTGGTTAGATATGTATTCTTAACTATCATTTAAAATCAGTTGATAGATAATCATCAGATATAAAATGAATAAAATCAAATCAATACATGAGATGTTTAATGAGATTTCGGATGACCTCAGAAAATCATTAACGACATTTATTTGTTTACTTAAGAATCTTAAAAAGAATACGCCTGTATTCTCCTACACGCTAGGAGGTTTTCCCTCCGTCTTTGTCCCCAGCGTCATCATCCTCGTCATCATCGGTTCATCCCAACACATCGTCTAAACACAAACACACACCTAGTACTAGTACATTCGGTACCTGTAGTACATTTTTACTATGTTCATGTTAAATACGCACACACTCACATTATTATTACCGGTAGATAGATATATGTATGTCATTTATGTTTGTGTACAATATGATATGCAATGGATATGAAAATGATATGCAATGACTATGAAGATGTAGGTAAATGCGTAAGCGTCAGGGCAGTCCTAAAACATCCTTGCTTAGAAGTGGGGCGAACCGATAAAATTCTCTTTGTGATGTGTAGAATTTGAAGTCAATTTATTTTATAATTATTGTACATAAATTAATTGTAGTTGGAAATAATATTCGCTTGATTGATTAGGCAATTATTCCTAAATCTAACCGCTAGTGCTGTGCTTGTTTCATTGGCATCAATCACAGGAGCTTTTCATTTCCCTTTCTTTCCGTGCAACACTGGTCACCCGTTGGACTACAGAACTAAGCGGAAGAGTTCCGGAAGGAGTTATCAAGGTGCAACTTAAATCGTAATCACTTAACACCCTATATCCTTATCCTTCTCGCTATTCTCTCTTCCTTTTGCAGCTTGTATAAAACATCAAATATGCAAAATATATCATCTCACCGCTGTAATCTAGTAAAACATGTCATCATAATCTCGTTATCACACTTTGTTGCGTAGTCTGCCATCATGAAGATCTGTATTGGAACTAATTTATTTGGGTCAATTTTTACCTTCCTATTTCTTGTCAATTTTTTTTGGCTGGACTTTTTATTTTGTACATATGCTAATGAAAAAAGAGTATATTCAAAATAATCTATGATATGCAAACGCAAAGCATCATGAACAAAGGAATAGAAAGAATAGTTTTTTCCCATTTTAAGATGCACTAAGTCAAATAGTGTCACTATGCCCACCTTTTCAGCAAATTGGATTTTGAAATTTTTTGGACGAGTGCCACTTTCACCGAGTGTCATATTAGGGGCTCCCCTTAAAACATATTACGATCATTTCAAAATCGTAAACTAATACAAAACGTCCACAAATTCTTCTGTTCCTGCTGTGGCAAAATGTTTAACTGCTTTTTTGAAACTATTCTGACTATTTTAAAGATTTTTTTAAAATTCAGGATCAGATCGTTTACATCAAAAGTTGCTTCGTCTTGATAAAAAGATGCATAATCTACAAGGGATGACACTATACAAGATGCATTAGAATTATTAAATATTTATTTGAAATGAGATTTTTATGAAGCCACGTTTGATTGTATTTTATGTTATTCTTCTTTCGTAAGAATTCTGAAAATATTAGGTATCAATTTTGGTACTGAAAGAGACAAATGTTACGGATATTTTCAGTGGTTTTCCAAAGTAAAATGCAGCTAAACTGTAAAAAAAGGGGAAAATATTTGGAGACCAGTTATTCACGATGTAATCATCCCCACTGACGGTTGACTTACAGCTTTTCGTTTGATACAATAGTATTATGATGATAGAAATTACGAGTTTGTCCCCCTTCCGATGAATTGGACTTCTCAACACAGTGACGTAGGGTGTGGGATATGTCATTAAAATGCTAAAAGCAATTAAAAGGCCAAACATTTTTTTTACTTTCCTGTTTTCTCCTGGGTTGTTTCGTCACACTATTTTTTTACACAAGAGAGTCTCATCTCGGTAGTCGTGACGATGCAAGAAACTCAAGGGGAAAATATTTTTCATCCCTTCAGACTTCTCTTGTGACGAACCGAGAGTTAAAGGTGTGGAGATGAAAAGATTCTCTGCATTCCAGAAGTTCATCTTGTGGAAAGTCATTAAGAAGGGACCTGAAGAAGCCATTTGATGATAAACATGAAATTTTTCTAGAAATCCAAATTCCACACTACAGTAAGACATGTACCTTTCACGAGGAAAATTAAAAAAGCTTGTGATTGTGGGATTTGTTGAGGATGCGAATATGAATGCCAAGTCGATTGTCATATTTTGGTTCTACTTTAACGTATTAAAATGGTAGATTATAATGTGTAAGTAATATTTTTTTAATTAACCTTGTTATGAAAATGTTAGGAAACTTGCAAAAAATACGCTTTTCTGAAATTGTTTTTATAACATAAATTAGAAACTATGCTAACTCATCAATCGTTTTTGCATGTTTAATAGATTTTTGTGTAACTATTTTTTATTTTCGTTTATTTTAGTCACAATAGTTAAACAATAGCAGATGTATGTATTATGATGAACATTTTAATTTTTAAAATCAGGTTATCTAATAGTGTTATGAAGTTAGACGTTGAGTAGAATACCTGATCAAATAGATATAAAATTTTCATACAGTTGTCTACGCTTTATTATGTACATTTAATAAAAGTGGTAAACTATTATTAAAATACTTTTGTTTAAAAAAACATTGCTTTCGACGAAAAGTAATATGGTATGTGCACTTTCTTAAAATTGACCAAAATTAATTCTGAACGCCGTTCCCACGGCAGCATAAATATGCACTAGATAGTAGGTTCTTCAAGATTTAAAATTTTTATACACACTTTGTTTAAAAAACTTTTAGAAAATAAAAGAATTAGGGATAGTTAAATGCAACATGTAAAAATTAAACAATAAGACATGCAACAATTAATAAGCATATAGTTATTTATAAATCATTAAAAGTTTTTGGCTCATTTGGAAAGTTTTGAATGATTTGGGTTTGGTATAGAAATTTTGACTTTGTGCTTTTCTACAAACAGACTGTTAACAACTAAAGCGATTGATGATATTTGAATGCTACTATTAAAATGACATTGACAATGGGTCCAATGGGAGCATGCGTTCATTTTAATATGATGTAAAATTTAAATTTTGATATGAGTAAGAACTAATAAGCAACACATTCTAATTTTATATTAGCAGAATGCACTATTTTAAAAAACTGCCGACGAGAATCTATATAGAATACAATGAAGGTTTCTCACTTTTAACTATTTTTATCAATCCCGTTTTAATTGTATATTATCTTACTACACTATATATACCTTATCATTTGGTAATGAGTATATTATAGTCCTTCATAATACAACCCTAATCACAACAAACGAGCACCATAAAGGGAAATATTTAGGCCTAAGATCCATGTATTACTCGTATTTTTAAAAAAAAGATGGAATAATAACAAATTAATGGAAGCACAGTGACCGGTTAAAAGGACTCCAGCGCAAGCTATACTTATGCTAACCGAATTGAAAAAGAAGATGCCTAAATTGTGCTGGTTTGTCTTTTCAATAAGCCTTACACATGTTTTGAAGAGGAATGCATCCAGTAAAAATACGCCCCAATTAAAGCAGAGATAATAAATATTGTATAGTAAGTAACTTGACGGGGACTGCATCCAGCGGGCCTTTATCACAAACAAAACTAAACTTGAACTAGAAAAAATTGTCTAAAGTGTGTCGGATGCTAATTTTGACTTTGCCGTTGATCTCTATAAAATATAGATGATATCGAGGATGATTGCCGTTCTCATTTTGTGCTGGAATCTCGCATCATTCTTATCATACCAACGGTATATAGCATTACGCTCATGGATCTGAAAGGGGATTGAAACTAATCGTTCGCTGGTTAATGTTGTTTCATGTACCTACTGAAAATATTCCATCTGAAGTATATTCTCAATCGAGTTTGTTTCAGAGACTGGTCTTTATGGTTAAGAGCTTTTCCCTGGAAACATTTACACTGAGATTCCTCCACTCGGAAAACAAGTGCAGATTGTCCCGAAATCACTGCTCTCAAGCGATTTTAAATCCATTCGTACTTCCAATGAAGGTTTCTACTCAGGTCGTTAAAACTTGTTGGTGGTCTCTTAACGGGTCACTGTGCTGATATTAAAATTTAAATCATTTAAAACGCATTGCTGCTTTGGATATGATGAGAAGTAAAAAAAGACGGCATTTGTGAATAAATCAATTATATTTTTTTCAAAATGGATCTAGCAAGTGGAATAGTCTATGGGTAATCAGATCTAAAATAATAGGTGCAGAAAAATAACTTTTTAAATGAAAATATGTACCTAAAATGTGGATCGAATAGATTTTTTTTAAAGAAACTCATTTGTTGCTTCCTCCACTAAGAAAGAAAGGTAAACATTACTCAATATATAAATGAGACAGAGCGGTTAGAGAAGGGTATTTTGAGAAAAAATCTGTGATAAAGTTAGTAGCCAACTGAACCCTACCACCTATCTACTTTGATAATAAGGAAGATAAAACATTCTTAGACGTTCAAATTTTTTTTACCCAAAACTGCATTTTAAACTAGAGAAACCGTACCATGTAATTTCTAGAAATTGGCTTTAGAGTACATTTGTAGGTGTAAAGTTGGGTCCATATTTGAGCAAACCGATTCCTTTTTTTCATATATCTTTTCTTGTCAAAAATAACCTCCAATAGCCTTGTACCAATTTTTTAGAGTGATAGCTCTAAAGTTTTCTATGAATTATTTTCAAACAAACACCTCATTTTACTCTGCTCTTCGTTGCCAACAATTAATTTTCCGACTGTAGAAAGCAGTGGGAAAATTCTCCTATTCCTATATATACCGAACCGACAATGCAAAAAGGATAATTTTAAGAGAAATACGCGGAATCATATCTGCTATCATAATTAAATAGTGAAATGTGAACTTTAAGATGTAGTTAATATATATCAACGAAAATAAATTGTGCCAGTCATAAAAAATTGCAGGAGCACACTACATGCCTGCCCGATTCGCAGAATATCATTGAAATAAAATTTTGTTGAAAAATATGCGTCAACAAAAAATAACCTATAATTAAAATTTGTTACCATTAAAAATACCTAACTTCTTTAAGCTTAATGTTATTGACTAAAAAAATTAGAATCTTTTCCCATCTTGGAATGAATAGTTTTGTGAATGCAATGCAAGTAGCAACTGAATATAAAAGTTAGGTAAGTAAATTATATGAACATGTAAAAAATAAATACAGCTAAAAAAGCAATTTAAAAATCCTTTTGTGTGCACCAACGTTACGTACTGTAAATTTAAACAACTTTCTTTTAGCTAATTTAGTGCTGTCTATTGTTAAATGCATTGTACGCATTTGCTTACTAAAGATTATTGAAAACTTTGCAATTTCTCTGCCATTACAAGTAATTAAATGATGGGGCATAAAAAGGATGAATAACAATATTGAGTGTAATTTAATTTACGTAGCCTTACGTATATATCCGAAGAAGACTGAGAAATGAGTAGGTATCACGGTCTCCTCTCATCATCATCGAGGTCCAAATGATCATATTATCATATTGCCCCTATTCTGGTTGTTGCTTTCATTTACTTGTTGTAAAACCTTCCTAGCTTAATTATTTTGATTAGTTGCGAGCTTAGAATCAAAGTTCTTCCTTGGACACTAACGGAGCTCGGGTGAGATTTGAGTGGGAGCTAAAGCTGAATGACTCTGCCCGAGGAAATCCATAATCTTTGTGGTGCTGATTATGAGGATCAATTTGAGGGGAATTTGTTGCAGATTTTGCTGCCAGAGCGGAGATTACTGGTGGTGGAATATCGTTCACAGAATTGGAACGGCAGTGGGAGGCAGAGTTGCTGTTAACCACGCTGCTGCTACTACTTTGCATAACGTACCTGTCTCGTTTTATTTTAGAGTTGGCACTGCAACCACCGCCACAGCCGACACCTCCAGCAGCGCTGCTCACTAAAACCCCAGAAGAGCAATTGGACTTTGTGCTAAGCTGATTTGCTGATTTGGATCTTGTATGCGTCTTGTAGTCCTTGCTTTGACTTCTGCTTGCCAGTGCCAGTTGGTAAGCTACTTCGAAAGCTTGACCAAGGGTTAAAATCGTTTCAGTCGCGATTTCCTATTTCAAAATTTTTAGCCCAGAATTAGTTACTCGCACATGTTACATCTGTGTAAAATTTATCAATGGGTAATATTGGTCGAGGGTTATTATGATTGGAGTGTGGCGTATTTTCTTGTCGAAAAAATGCTTATATATAGTAGGAAGACATTTTGAAAACTGGAGAAAGTGAAGAAATAAGTAAAAAAAAATATGTTCATACCACGGAGTCAAGTAAGAAGACGTGACAGGAATGCGTTTTATCCGCAGGGTCAGTGGCTCTAGTCACAAGGGCTAAATGTCTCAAGTCATCAGAAGCTTGACATGTGCACTGAATGCTACCAATTTCATGTTCCCCTACCAAACTCTATACGTGGGGATTAACGTAAAAAAGCAAAAAACTTCATCATCAGAATGCTCATGAGAGACAAATACTTTCACTTCATCTTTGTACTAAACTATTCCATGCAAAAAGACAAAATATTTAGGTAATATGTGTCAACATTTACCTTAATTTTTGTGTTATACCAGCTAACAACAGTTGCAGAGACAATTAGCGTAACGTTGATATTGACCATGGTGACCCCATTACAAGCAGGATTGGCTCGTGAAAGAATGGTCGAGGGATCAGCTACCTCTTGGGATCGTATTTGTTGTATGGCCTTTTGTATGCAATCAGTGGTGGAGAACTCCTGAACAGGGCTCCATCCAACATACTACAAAGAAACAGAGCATGAGAAACAAGAAATGCATAAATGCACAAGGGAAATAGAGTCACGCGCAAGTAAACAGGAATTCGTAATAGTATAATCATTATAAATTTTTTGGAAAGGTGAAAGTTGTGAAACTTACGACTGCCTTGTAGGTAACGCTGCCATTAATAAGAGTTTCCGGAGTATGGCGCCATGCTGTTTTCAACGCGGAGGAAACCCCAGATACCAGATCGTTCGGGTCCCTCAACGACAGCGACCCATCCGACTCCGGGCTTTGGGGTTGGTTTCGAGAGTCTGCATTGTTTTTAGCAACCCCCACCCCGTTTTCAATATGCGTGTATTGGGGTCCATAATGGTTAGCAGCCCGACTAGCAGGAACGTTATTGTTGATGGTACCACCACCCCCAAAATGACTAGGGTTGGTTATCCTCGCAGATGCTACTAGAAGACGACGACGATGCCCCACTGGGTCAATTTCCAATAACGTGATCAACTCATCATTTGTCAAACGGAGGAGACGATCAGGTCCGGAATACATGTTTTTCCGGAAGGACCCCATGTATTGTTCCAGATGAAGCTCTTGAAGCCATTTCTCCACTGACAAGGGGATCCCAGTTACTCCAAAAGCACGAGGCCAGCTCACTTCCAATTTGCTTGCGTGAATACTTACTATTTTACGATGTTGAGCATTGAGCATCCCAATCTCCATCAGAGAGTTCTCCTCAAGTATCCCTCCACCCTGTTAGTATCAAATGGATGCAAAACAATAACGAAAAGCTGAGCACAAAAAGGAATGCTGGAGAAAGCAATGGAACTACTAAGATTATAATTAGCCAAGTGATGATGAGATGACGTACCAAAAACTCCTTGTCCTCAAATCCAGCAGTAAGAAGAAGCTGCTCATATTGTCCCATATTAAAACTGGCTAGCCACTTGCCGACAGATGAGCGCATTGCACCTCTCCCGTCCCCATTTTCGTTTGGATCTATATTCACGTAACGTCCAAGCGTGACAGTAATTCGAAGAGAAAAATAAATAACAAGTTATTACCAAGCAGAAAAGGCAAAATGGCAAAAAATATCTTTATCCCAGCTTTCTACGAATATAATACGTTGTAATGTGGATCCAATTGGGGAAAGTTGCATGGAATGGAATGGGTCTAATAGTAAAAAAGGAGTGAAAAAAACGTGTAACTGCTGTTGTCTTACCCATTCTGACGTTAAGTGAGTCCATAAACTTGGTAATACTTTCCCATTCCTTCCCCAGATCAGTTGGGCTTAGAATGGACATAGAGGTGGACTTTGTAGTGGTTTTCTTGGCAGCGGAGGAAGAGGAGGAGCTCTTACTTGGCTTGTTCTCATCAAGAACATTGTCACAGGAGTTGCCTTGGCGCTTTATGTTTTTTGGCTTGGTTGGAGGAACATTGGTTGGTTTTGGTGCTATTGTGGGCTTTGGAGCTATCATAGGTTTTGGTCCTTTAGGTAACGGCTTTTTCCTCTCTTCCTGACCACTTCCACTCCCACTTGAACACTGGGAAAGGATTAATTAAATTTTGCTAAGTTGCTAAGATGATGATTGTTTTGGGGAACGCGCAGATCCGGTGACAGATGCCATTAATTAGCTACATTTTTTATTTGTTGGCAATTTTAATCTCAACAATATAGTAGAGAACTTAAAACTGATGATAACTGTCATTTATAATGTTGAAGATGCTGTATCAATCTGATTCAAGACCAACTAGAATTCTTGATAAATCAGCTATCTGGTTAACAAAAAATATTTTCGTACAAATTCCCAATTCGGTAGACAAATTTTGGTACAGTTCTTACTTACTTATTGCGAAAAAAGACTATGTCTCACTCACTAAAAATTTTCCTATTATTGCAGCCCTAGATTTTCAAAAAGCATTCCATTCTGCTGGAATGTTAACACGATTTTTTTTAAATCATTGAAATGATATACGTTGAATAAAATATGAATAATCAACACGCGATTTGACAGTGCAGTTCACTGTCAAATTTGCTTATCGGTCTGTTAACAATGATCTACGACGCTAGCAATCTCTGACGACGACATGTCTAGCATGATTAAAAATATTGAAACCAATTTAAGCATAATAGAAGTAAGGTGCTTTTAGTTGATATAAAGAATATGCGGAAAGAATGTTGTAAATATCCTATTTATCTTAAAATATTGAAATAAGCTATCGAACGTCTTCAGAGCTTAAATGGTGTTACCTTTGATGAAAATATGAATTTTACTGAACATTGTAATGCAATTTGTAAAAAGTGCCATAAGAAAAATTTACTTTCTACATGCATCTGTTTAATGGGGTGCTGAACCATGCTTGTCCAGTATGATGGGATAAAAAAATACATGATCAATATTAGCCATGAAATTTGCCATGAGGTAAATGGATGGTGATTTGCTCGTCACCCTATACAAAATGCATTTCTGAATGCAACGAGAATTTTGTGAGTTCCATAATTTTGATAAATAAAACGTAAAACTGTACAATACCTATAGAACTCTTACAATAAAAATGTAATGGTAGCTGTGGAGAATCTGCTTTAACTATGAAAGCATGGTGAAATGGCATCAACTCCCTGAATTTTTCCTGAAAGACTGTTGGTGTTTTATCTATGTATGTAAAAAACATTTGTATGCCTACCTACTAAACTTACAAGTCAATGACATTATCCATTTGTACAGCGATTCTGAACCGGACTAATTTATTTTATCTTTTGGAATGTTAAAACTAACGAAAATAAGTGACTATGTCAGGAAACCAAATGACAATAAAACCTTATATATTATGACAACGACGATAATGTAAGAAAGCTTATTGTAAAGGGTGCCTTTATGACAATAACTGATTATTATTTTTATTTAGTGATAAAGAAAACAGTTTGATTTTCTCACCATTGTAGAAGTTGAATTTGATTGATGATGAGGATGTGGCAACTGCGAATAATTTTGTGGGAAAGGAAGTGCCATGGGTGGGGTTGGTGACGGAGCATCAATATGATCCAATTCATCAGTACTTCTCCCTTGACTCACTCGCAATCCCGATGGACTCACATTCTGCTCACTTTTTGCATCCCGGAGTTTAATATGAGCAACGGACACGAACTGACTGTCTAACCCTAAATGTTGCGACTTTGACTTGCTCTTCGTCTCATCCGCAAGTCCGTTGAAGAATGCGATATCACTTTTGGCACATGACTTGTGATGCTCCATTGGCGACAAGTCGATTGAGTCTGTGGATTGACTAGTCTCATAACCAGTAATACTCTTCCTCCACCTTTCCCCATAGACTCCTTCGTCTAACGACTTATTTCTACCCATTTGGGCTAATTGCATGAGGTCATAGCTGTCAGAGGTAAAGTCTAGCACACCCGGATGAGTTGGGGAGGCGGAGAGGTTACGTCTGGGGGGCTTCTTTGGTGGTGCTGATGTTGGTAATTTGTCGTAATCAGGTCCCTTCACTAAGTGTACATCAACAGATCGCCGAGCCTTCCCCCTACTGAACGTATTCATTTTCGGCGACTGACTAGGTGAATACGAGCTGCGGGAGCCTTTGCCCGACTCCGCGTCGCTATGCGAATGATTATCATATCTGGGAGAAATAGTATAAATTCATTTTCAGGTATAAACTTTAATAAAATTTAAAAAATCAATAATCAACACTGGCTTCCTATCTGAATTTCAATATTTACAATCAATTCTAAATGAAATTGGAAACATCTTACAACAATCAATACGAATTCCCTCGCTAGACATTCGTATTACCTGTACTAGCATGCCAATAGGATCATAGTAGCAAAGAGCTTAATTGTCATTTGTCACATGATAGTTATATGAGCATTCAATGATGGCAAACTGTAAATTCGCGTGACCCACATTACGCTGCATCAGCTCAAATTTTGTGCGCAAGGATTTTGACAATTATGCAAATTATTTTGTATATTTTCAACTTATCCACTTAAATAACAGTGTATTCTCAATCGAAACTGTTTATTATTAACTTGTTTTAAATACACATATCAACCACCAATCATCAACACCCATCAACTTACCAGAAAAATAAAACAAATGAAACACTTTTAATTTACTCTCCTGTTTTATAAAACGGAGTTTGTAAGTATTTCAACATTTTCCTCTGTAAAATTAGCCTCAATCCAGTTTTAAGAGTCTATTTAGTCATTATTATAATGATTTCACTATTTTTTTTTCAAAATATTAATCTGCTTCCAGTTTTGTCAATTCAAAATCTGACGATAAAATTGAAAAACAAACGCGTATTGACTCAAATACAAAGTTCGTAAAATACATGGTTGGATGGTTATCTTCTAAAATTATTTCCCCCTTGTAACATGATTATCTTTCAGCACTGGATAAGAAGATTTTTTGAAAGAAGAACATTCAAGAGTTTGGAGTCGTAGCATTATTGCATTAGCTGAGGGGAATATAGATGAATTGCGCATAATATGTTATGAGCGTATCACATCATAATATAATATGAGATATGATATGATATGATATAGCATAATGATTCGATTGACTGCACTTTTTCATGCACACCTATAGTCATCCTAACGATAGTATAATATTGTATATGAGATGAGTTATTAATTTAGAAAGCGGAAATTTACAATTGACAAAGAGGTAACTTCCCATCCTTCATCCCCATCGGAGATGGGGTCCCATCATGAGGAGAGCACAGAGGAGAGCTGTTCTTTCCAGACACACTTTTCTTAAGTGCCCCTGAAACAAAAATTATTGTACATGAGTAATTGTATAATAAATTAAAGTGGTATTTGCTCTATGAAATTCACCCTGATTGCAGAAGCTTAATTTCTCCACATAACATATATATATGCCAGCTGAAAGGACATGCAAATAAAGGGGCGAGGGTGTGCAAATCAAACTTACCCCGAATGAGATCTGCAATTTCTTTAGCCACAGGCGTCTTAAGTCCAACGTCATGAAGCCGGTCCACCGCCGTCCGACCCCGACTGTCCGCAATGCAAACATCGACATTAGCCTCGAGGAGAGTTTTCACCACATCCACCTTCCCACAGAGCGCCGCCTCATGAAGGGCGGTTCCCTGAGTTGTTCTCACATTGATGTCAATCCCGCCTTTCACCAGGATTTCCACCACGCTTCTACACAACGCAAACAAAATAATTTGCCATTGTCATTGTCCTTAACTTACCATACAAAACAATAATATTTCAAATGTTGAAATAATGTTTACCTATGCCCGTTTCTTGACGCTGAATGAAGCGGCGTATGCGGATAAGGGGACTGATGGGGCCGATTGCCGCTGTTTGGACTAGTATAAGGGCCCAGTAAAGCTGGGTGGGAGTGCAGGAGTAGCTGAACCGCCTCGAGCCTATATGCAATTAAAATAGTTTTGTTTTCAAACAATTATAGGTAATAATTTGATGATTTAATCATGCCTAACTCTAAAAGTGTTCATCATAAGTTGTCCCGACCAAGTCATTCCTCTATTCCATGCGGTAAATTCGTCAACGCAAGTAAAAAAAAGTGCAGATTTTATACAAAAAAAAAACAAATTTGTTACGTCATCAGCAACCCCTTAAACATACCATGACAATTGACAAGGATGCTGACAACGTCATATTGGGCGAAATTAGTTTGTATTGAAAAGTTACATCTTTGTCATGTGACAGCTGTATATTGAATGTCTTATAAAAAAAAGGTGTCATGTCATGTTTGTTATCGTCCCTTTTTTAAAAATCTCTCCAGCCTCATCTTCATCATGTTCCGCTTACCTCCCATACTGTGCGGCAAGATCCAAGGCAGTCTCATGTCGCTCATTTGTGATTGTTGGATCTGCGCCATGTTGCAAGAGCATCTTGACGATTCCCGTGTGGCCAAATTGGGATGCCATGTGAAGGGCTGTCTCCAAAGACCGGTTCTTTACAGGTTAAAAAAGGATGACAGAATGTCAGATTTTTTCGTGTTGTACAAATTAATGTAATGGTATGCAATATGAATCCATCAATATCAATATTTATCATCATCCACCTCAACAACATGGGCTAATCAGCTCATCACACATTCTTTCTGAAACGAATAGGATGGAGTTGAATAAAAGAACAGTAAAAAAATCACAGTTCCTCACCATTAAATTCACATTCGGCTTGGATAAGCCGTGAGTGAGGAGGAGACGAACAATGTCGTCGTTGCCACTCCATGCTGCTAGATGTAATGGGGATGAGCCTTGATGATCAACGATGTTTGTGGATGCCTCGTGACTCAATAGCAGCTCAACGATTTCCCTACGAATATTTATAATTGATTTTTAAAAATTAACAATTTCCTCAGAAGATAAAACTTATTGAACTAGATTAATATAAAACGCTTGCTTTAGACTCGCGAGAAAATTTAATTGAAATCACGCAAGCACATACTTACTTATACAAATAGCTTTATATTTTTGGATGAGTTATCATATAAATATGAAATGTCATTAGCATTACAAATATTATTGTTAATCGATGGGATTGCTTTGTTGACATATATACTGTCACTACACATGATCTGTAACGACCACCGTGAGCGACCCTTTTCAACATGAAAGTTCATCATGATCATGAGTAAGAAAAAGGTGACATATGCTATGTGGGAATGAGTGACGTTTTTTCATTCAGTAATAAAACACGCAACAAAAAAGACAAAGAGACATAAATGCACATAAAAATGATCTGGGTATATATAGTTGTATCATTATCATAACTGAATTTAGGTATGTCCTTTTATGAGCTTTACAAAACAAAAGCATGTAACGTGAAACATAAATGTGTAACCACAACACTGGAAAAAATGAATGTGACCAAGATTTGAATCGACTTGAACTACTTTGCGATGACAGCTACTGCCTATGTATTGGTTACAAATAGGGAGAATCTTCTGAAGGAAATGACTCATTGAAAGTAAACCAATTACTATTGTCACAGTCATAGTTATACCCAAGTAGGAAGTAGAAATGGAGTTGTAAGCCGTGTGCCACAGACTTGGGATTTTTTGGGCATTATCAAGTGAGTTGTGCATTCACAGGAAAAACACAGGGCCGGGATGGAATGATGATGACGATTTAGGATTATGAACTTTTATAAACTGATTTGATGAGTATTAGTAAAAGGCGAAACTATGGCTAAGTGTGAAGATTACCAAGCTAAAATTATCCTTAAAGGAAAGGAAAACATGAAAGTATGGCAAATAAGTAGTGCATTAAAGTTAAAATGACTTTCTGGGGATAATAACGAGGCTGAAGATGACTTACTTGTGACGGTTGAGTGCGGCATGGTGCAATGCAGAAAATCCATTGGAGTCTTGAGCATTCGCCCCAGGTCCTCTTCGCAAACTGTAATAAAAACAGAAAAAAAAAACAGAGGTGAGATGACGATGACACGGTTTAATTTCCTTTTTTAGTCACGCATGTTGCATACTGAGTACACCCCATTATAAATGAGCTAGGGGGAATCTCTGCAGTTATTCTATTTCAATTATAAAGTATTTAAAAAATTAAACAATATATCTGCCTGCGATTGGGATCTACATCGTTTAGACGAACAACTAGTCTTACACCCACCACTCAAACCTAATTTAATTGTTAGGTAGAGACAAAGAGCATGGGAGTAATTGTGATGGTTGACATGTGACAAGTTGTCATTTTTTCAGGAGTACAGTAATCCTGTACCAACTTCTATTGTAAAATGCTAATTTATTGCCTATCCCCATCAGCCCACAGAGAGTATTTAAAAATTACAAGTAGCCAGCTACACAACTAAAAATTTATGTTATCTGCTTGTCTCTCACAGTAAAAAATATTGATTATGAGATTTATCCTTGTTTGACGTACGTGACATAAGCCATTTCTTCAATTCCTTGAGAATCCTTCTCGCACTTGTGACAACACAAGCTATACATTGTTTTGAGGATTGTCGCGTAGTATTAGTTGAAGTTTAATTCGGATTTATTCTACTAGACTATATGATATGGTTTTAGCACTGACCACCGCACTCCACTTTAAATTAACTGAAGCTAAGAGTTTCTTGCTTAGTTTTGTGTTAGCTAATAAAAATTTTTGCTGTCGTAACATGATCCGGTTTAAGTAGAAAATAATCTTTAAAAAGTTCTTTACTCCCAAAATGAAGTCATTTTATTGGGACTCAAATCTTCCCATTACAGCGTCTGGTTTTTCCCGACTTCTTTTCTGCAGCTCAGGGTGGCCGGTGACAAATAAAATATATTGTGTCAAATGGGATATGGGCGTTTTTTTTTACTGTACGCTGCCTACTATCTTGAAACTACAGGATTTCATAAGAGAAGGGGAAAAACTTGTCTCGAGTGTTCGATGGAGTAGTCAATTCATACTCCAAAGTCTCGTTTTGAATAGAGTGGCGAGGCTGAAAGATTACAGATCTTTGACTCAAGACTGTAATCTCTTGATTAATTTGACCTTACTTGATTTCCCTTTTACAGGAAAATGAATTATGCTAAGCTTCTCACCAATTGAGCCTTTTCGGTGAGTACAGTAAAGGAGGACGGCTGCGCTTCTGTACTTTATTAAAATAGTAAATCTCATTCCATATTATCTTCACGACATGATTCTAACTACATAATTGAACAAATCAGCATTCATATTCCAGTGAAAGAAAGAGGGTCCGTCAAGGCTGTTGAATTTCCTTGAGGTTTGTGGAGTTTTTTTGCTTATGATTACACAATGTTCTCGTTTTCTACGAAGCGTGGTTGCCGGATGTCAAACTGATAATGTAAATTGATTAGCATAATTGTGTTTGGCCTCATGTTACTTGATATTTCATTAAGCCATTCATTTCATCCTTTAGATCCAGTAATATTCCACGGGATGAATAAAAAACTATTCAAATGTGCCTCATGCTCAGTCAGATCCGATGCTCGAATCATCTATCACAACTTCATTTGCTTTATGTAGACAATTATTATAAAATGTGAATGAGAAAGTGCTAATCACCCTAAGTATGAAGCAAAATCAGTGACGACGTTGGGTTCTTTTTCGGCTTTCCCTTAAAATACTAATTCAAATTCACTTTCCATATATCTTACCTACAGTCAAAAAGCCATATTACGGCGAAATATCACAAAAATCAAGATAGTAATGTCAAAAGAGCTTTTCTCATTTTCGACTCTGTAATTTGTCTATGTAAGTGTTTTATTACAATTCTTTTTTAAATACGTACTATACTCAGCCAATCGATGTATCTTAAACACGTGCTACGAGTTCCCTTACGGAAGGGAAGTAGCAAGCGAAATGGAAAGGGATAAGACATTTTCTTAAGAATGTTTAATTATTATTTACGAGTGTATCATTACGTCTCATCGAGCTGCACGTTTTTTTTGTCGAGTGCGTACAACCAAACGTACGTGTAATGCATTTTTTTTGCAAAAAAAACGGATGTAATCGTTCACATTTCACTTAAACGAAAATGAGAGGCTGAGCTCAGGGATTTCTGCTTAGCTTTTATAATACGATATGGCGCATGATGATGAGGAGGAGGATGATTGCCGATTGTAATTGTGATTGCTTGCAATTCCAAGTCCCACACTGACCATTTTTACGTGTAATCTTGAGAGCAACAATGCAATTGAGTTATTGGGATGCGGCGGTGGTGGCTACGTAATATGACATCGCTCATGTATGATTATACGACAGGATACTAGAAAAAGCGTCGTGCAAATTACGGAAGGAAAAAAGGACTCAACTTTGCAATATATTTTTTTACTGGGCTTTATCCCTCTACTGTCATTAGTTTTTTTTACAGGTTGACATTGTGAGAAAACGGAAGTGGAGTCAATAAATAAATAGTAGCGTAAAAATGGGCTAATATAGAATGCGTGTAAGATGGTTATATAATAGAAAATGTACATGAGCGAGTATAATGGAATGAGTTGTTTTTAATTCTCCGTCTCCGCTCGATATAAACATTATGTCGGAAGGGATAAAACATGGAATTCTCTATAGTGAGGGGCTTGTCTGTTACAGAAAGCATTTTGAAAACATTTATTAATGAGTGAAAAAGACGACAAGACAATGACTACTTTTCCCTTTGGTACACTCATTAAATAATTTATTTATAATTAGCACTTCTCTAGAAATATATGAGGAGAAGAAGTAATTAACGTGCAATGTTTTTTGTCAAGCCAATAGATAAAATGGATGATGCTCATGTGCTGTACGGAGTGCGGTAGTTGTTTGGCATATATGTCAGGATGACTTTCATGTTCTGAGTTGGCATTCGGCATGAGGGATAGTGAGTCATTAATGGCTAATTTGCAATGTAATTCTGTAATCAGTAGCAATAGACAAAAATATCTTCATAAATATTATTATTAATCTTGACTGAAAAGGAAAGTCACTAATGTCCCTTGTGGCTGAGTCATTATCCCTAAATAATTTATCGGCAGTTTGGTAGCAGAAATTAAATGTTAATTGAAGTAACCACGTGAAATCACTTAATAGGTTATATGGGAGGAAAATTAGAGGTTTGCATGTTTGACCATTATAGTATATGTGGTAACTTTGCATTAGAGGGAGAATTGAGGGAAACATCGTTAACAAAAGTTTAAATTGCACTTTTTAAGATAGATATGTGGAATGGCATGATATGATATGATATGAAGACATTCCTGCTCATGTCGGCAAATATTTTTGCAGTTTTCTCAGTACAGTATTGCTGGAGTGAATCTCTCAGCACTTGAGTCAAAAGCTGTAAGTTACTCCAAGGACAATATAGGTTTTATCGCAAATTATTTGCTTAAAGACAGTCTCAGGAATGAGAGTAAGCTTCATTGTAACTTTTGTCCAAAATGAATCAAGATTCGCATTCACAATCTTACGGCATATTCATTTCTTCGTACGAGCTGAGCATAAAGTTTGAAATAAAAAGGAAAATATACATGTTTCATATGATTACATTTAGCAAAAATTGCAATTTATTGCTGCGGCGTACTTCATGTCTCCACATGCATGTTTTTTTTTCTCGTCAGTGAATGAAGAAGATTAATGGTGAGAACAAGCATTGAGAACACACACATTCATACATGATATTTTCCTGCAAAAAACTGTAAAACAAATATAAAATGCAATTATTTGGGAGAATGCGAGAAGTACAAGTAACTAGTGTGCCTATAGTGTTTACAATATGAGACCTACTTGACGTAGTTGAGCGGCAGGGCTCGCATGTGTTATACTGGTTTGCCAATATTGTAAAAGTGTAAATAAATACAACTTTGTGCAGTTACTTCCTCAATTATAAAAGTTAAGTATTGTAATATTTGCAAAAATTGAGCAAAATTCAAACTCAAATGGATTAAGCCAAATTATTTAAATTTTGCTTTCAAACTATATTTTTCCTTTTTTGAGAATCATCACGAGTTGTTCGATGACTGCAAACTATGAAGATGGAAAGACGCAAAAAAATCATGATCTTGTCACTCACTCATTGCGAATTCCTGTCAATCTTGAGACATCTCCCTGTCACTCCATCCTAAACAATGGACAGCGTATCAACCTTAGCCACACCACCGCACGACATGTCCAACCTTACCCTTCACAATTAACAAGCTTCTATAATTAATTACTAGGCAAAACCAATTTTACTTATCGTTTCTATAAAAAATAAATAATTATAAATACCACAACGACAAAAACCGGTATACATATACTCTCTTATCAAGAAATTCACTTTTTTCCAAGTAAAAGTATTAAAAAAAACTCCTTCTCAATCCCCATAATCAAAGCCACATTTATTTTTACAAAGTTGAAGGGCAATAAAAGTTAAGACGGCACAGATAAATTATTCCTCATTTCCCACAACAGTACTAAATTACCCGCCCACTCGTGAGGGGAGCTAATGATAGCTATAAAATAATAAACAGTATTATCTATCTCCCCTTGATTATAATATTATGATCGAGCTCATCACACAAGTACTTTCAGGATTAGTAACATTTATAATATGATGAAGTCATATCAATTGCTCAGTCATTCATTAAGTCTCCACATAATTAATCAGAATAAGAAACTCCTTAAATACTATATCTCCTTTATTGCCGCTAATTTCATGAAGGAAAGCTAACATTGCTAATAAAGCTTCCATCCCTAGCAAATTATCACAATCTGAGGCTCTGAGAGTGATATCAGAATATGACTCAGAACATAGTCCATCATTCATTAATTTATTGAGAGTAAGCTCTATTTATATTTAGCTTTTCATATCCATAATCAAATACAGACGAGTCATCCCATAAAAAACTGGTCTGCCAGTTTGCACTCTGAAATAATGAGCAAGGCAAGGTTATCATCACTATCACTATGGCTTGCCTGAAAGTCCATAGATTAAAGTATGGATATGTACAATTCGCAAAATCTCAAACCGAAACTAGGGCAGATTTATAACTGACGATGACTCACAAAACAAATCAACCATACCTCAATCTTGGATATTATGATTTCCATGAATTTCCATAATCTTCTCCCATTTTAACATTTTGACATGACCTAACCAACCAGCTAACTCTGTCATGTCATACTGAAGATAAGGCCGGATTCAATCGTAAAAACCTGACGTTTAAAAAAAAAAAATTATTTAAAAAAAATGAATGCGGCATTGACTACTCTACCGATACAGACTGATGAATGATGAATATTTACTTTCTGCTAAATATTTTTCATAAAAATATACATACATACAAACTGCGCTTTATTTTGCGAAGCCCTCACAACACCACTATCATCAACATTATCGTGTGCCTCGATAAGCGAAGCGAGAATTGGCAAACACATTCCACGTATATTTATTTTATATATTTCTCCACTGATTAGACTCACTATTTACCCACTGGTGTTGTTGTAAACATGGGCACTTGCATTTTGCAAACATTGTGATTAACTCCGCTGATTTTGACGGGGGATGACGATAAAATGCAGAGAATCCGAGCATAACATATATACATTCAGTAACATAAATTGGGATTCAACTATACAGCTAACATTCCCAGGTTCAGCTTAATAAGCAAGCTCAGTCGACATAACTGATAAGTCACGCAGACTGACTGCTTAGCAAATAGAAGGAGAAATCTGAAAGAAAAAAAATGTAGGCCTTTGCCAATTTGAGATAAGATGACTATAACAGCTCTACGTTGAATTTCCATGTTATATAATTTACAGACGACAAATAGGCAGGTATTAATATTACATAAATAGTTATATAGAGAAAATGGATCCCGATTACGGTAAACTTTTTTCCCATTATTTCTATACGTCTATTTACTTTGGTAATAATAAGGAATAAGATAATACCAAATTTAATAGCCCTCAGGCCTCACTCTAAGCCAGTCACTTATATAGCTGGGGTTAGCAATCAAGCTAAATTAGGGTGATGTCCTACTCATTCTCAATTACGATGTGTGTTTATTTTTCGGTGATGATAACCATTTTGTACATCGTTACTTAAAATGTGCAAGTTTACAAGTTAAAGGGACCTGTGCAGTTTTTGCAGAGGGTGATTGTAAAACACCTTCATTGTCAAATATCATGGATGATGATGATGCTGATGGTAATCAAGATAAATCATGCAATTTTTTATATATTTTTTTTTGAAATTGGCAGCTTTATACAACTACTTTGGCAAATTTGTTCTAAAATTATGGTGCAATTTGCAAATGGCAAATAAATGCAATCTAATGCAGCCCAGGCGTGATGAGATTCAACAGTTTTTTTCTTCTTCTCACACGATGATTCTCAGCTAATATATTTAAATTATATGTACATGCATCATCATCAAGACGATGATGATGATGATGATGAAGATGAAGATTGGAATAATGATGTTACCGGCTGCGGCTCACAAACAATCACTTTGGCTCCCCATCCTAATAAACCATTCTCAGACAGACGGGTTTCTTTGGCGAATTATGGCCTTTTACAAAAGTGTGTGCATGCCTGATGGATAGATCATCAACTCCAATTCATCCACCATATCATGTAAAATGCATTGACGATACCGATATCCTTATCGATCCCCGAACCAGGAACGAGAGCCGCCGTCAATTTCTTATAAAATAAACATAGTCATACTTAAAGATGATAGGATTGGCGATATCATCGTGTTGCATACAGATTGTTTGGGATTTATAATCCGCAAAAAGAGAATCATCTCAAGGAGGAAAACTGGTTTCAATTGTTTTCTTCTCATCTCTCATAAAATTGATTGCTCCTTCACAGAATATGATGGCTCAGAGGAAATGAATGCTGAAGGAAAAACCCCAGCGAACTGGTTGCAGTATTTCAGTATTAATACGCGTGGCCAATAGTCCCACACCATATTTGCCGGGTTTGTCATATATGTCATGGGTGATTGGCTTGGCTAACCGTCTTTGTCAAATATAATTAAACATTGTTTAAAAAGGATAAAGAGGTGACGCAGAGCAATCATACAATTCTGCTTAAACTGGCTCGCGTTATATTGCAGTTCAAATATCTCTGTAAATATGAGCCAAGCCAAGCATGATGTTCAGATGGAGTGCCAACGCAGAGGTTTTTAACTCAAGAGATAACTATTTGAAGAAAGAAAGGGAGATAACAGAGTGAATGACTCATCCAAAATTCAGAAAGAAAGAGGAGTAATCAGAAGCTGATGACGAAAAGTTTATGATGATTGTATTACCATCATCACCTATCCCATCACTCACTATCTTTAAGCTATAAACCAGCCCCAAAGTGGCTCCTGATTACTTTGACGAGCAAGAGCTTTCATCCATCAGAGTTGGATATAGATAAAAAAAATATTCAGAGAAATGAAATATCAACGACAAATCACTTCAAGTTAAATGACATCCATAATTAAATCAATGCGTAGATTTATCAACTAACACTAAATAGGCAGCATCACGAAGTCATCATCTACTTTACTACCAATTCATATTTAAAGACTGCTCGAGTTGAGAATAAATTTTTTTGGATTTATCTGACAAAGTCTAGATGGTTATCGATCCCACATTTTATTTCGTACAATATGGGAACCCGGATGGAAAATAAATAGAGCTTGAAGAGGGAGAAAACGGGATCGATTAAATTTAAGGAGAAACCGAGAGGCCGAAAGCAACAAAGTTGAAAATGGCATTATCCCCTCCATAATGTAACTATATAATACCACCACCACCACCTGACTACCTTCTCCTAGTTAGTCCTCTTATCTTTTCTATCATACATGCGATATGCGAAAACATATTTTTTTTTTTGCAGGAAGCAACTTTTTTTGTAGGTATTTTTACATCGTGATAAAAAGCCATAAATGATAATGGCCAGTTGGGAGCTCTCCGCCACATAATTTTCTGGGCGGAAGAAGACTATATAAAACGTATGGCCATAAGGTCGCCATCAAAACACCCAGTCAATGATACTAATCATAGTAGCATAGTGTCCAGGAAAGAAGGAGCAAGGTCGAAAAAGCACACACATGACATGAGTAAGCGGGGGCGGTGGACAATAAATACGGTGCGGCGTGTGGATAATATTTATGACATGATATATTACAACTACGATGATGCTCATGGCATTGAAGACACTGATATGAGATATCATAAAAAAAAAGAATCTACATGTGTGAGTGAAATTACCAAATCCATAGTAAAAGTAGGACACACACCTGAGGAGACACATGTGCCTAAGATAATTGGCATGGTTTTTTTTGCATTGTTTCATGGCAGGTGTTTTGCATTGCATATATTTACCTGGCAAGCGGTCCACTCCGTTTGGCACGTTGATTGAGGATCTTTTCAACCACGGGGTAGTCACCGTTCCTCGCCGCCTCAATTAGCTCCTGGTCCTTGCCCATGCCATACCACGGTTTAATGACACGTAATTTCTTTTACTTTTCCGTCACACTCAAAATTATAGCACTTTCTTCAACTGGAACTAAAATAACTATATATATTTTTTTGTAAAGAAGTAATTTTTATTTGTCAGTCTGTCCATTTTCCCTATAATTCCCGACCCCCTCCATTGTTGCATAATGTAATGAAAGCAGATTCATTTTCAGTCCGGAGAATTCATATCAGACAATGAGAGTAATCAGAGATTGAGTAATTGAAGATAGAACTGAGCAATTTAGAATAATAGGAGCAAGAAGGTGAACGACACAACACTGGAATCACAACCTTAACATTTCATAGTAATTACTAATATTTATAGCCTTTTTGTTGAACAAATTTTTTACTCTATTTTTGAGACTGGTGTGATGAGAGCTGGTTAGGGTTTTGGCTTGGTTATTCTGTTGAGAAAGATTTAACTGCTTGTGATGCTAGTCTAAAGATTTGTAACTCGTTAGTAAAGTTGAGTAAAAGGTAAAATGTAGTTCTCGACGGGGAACAATTATTAACTATTCCCCCCCACAATAACATGATCTTCACTGTCAGATGAAACTTGTTTTTGTACTTATGTTCCGTGTGCTATATGAAAATATATGGAAGTTTGGTTATATTATAGAGAATATCCAGCAACATTCTCATCAGCAACGTTCACCACCATCATCATCGTCATCATCCTCATATACTCATATTCCAACCCATATGTAGGCATGTCATCCTCCAACATATATTGTTCGAAAAGGGAAGGTACATACTGAAAAAAAAACGTACACATAACTGTGCCTTACATTTGAGAATATATTTTGGAACAGAAGGCAGAAAACTGTACTTTGCCCTTTACGTGAGTCTGTATGTCTGGGCTGGCACATAAAACGATTGAGTCTGTGCCTGACGCTATGCTCACGTTATATTTCTCCAGCTTGCTCCAGCAGCAGGGAGTAAAGAGAAAATTTACTCCAGAGCAGAAGAGTTGTATACTCTACTCCGACGTAGGATTTGAGAATAAAAAAAGTATGACTTTTCATATGGAGTGGAGTATATTTCAGTTTGCCTATTACTGGAGCTGGAGTATATTGTTTGGAGGAACTAGGAAGTAAGTTTCTTTCATAAGGGGGCTTCTGATGTAACGTTCTCGTTTATGGCATCACCCCATCTACTTCTACAGTTTAAGTCTGGATATAGTCATATCAGAGCAGATATGTAAGGATGGATTTGTATATTTTGAGGAAGAGCATGAGCTAGAATATAGTTTTGGCTTTACTTTAGCTGGAAAAGGGATCCCTGTCGTAGTAAGGAAAAAAAAGGTTATGACAGGGCCATACCCAAAACCTCATACTCTTTTTATATATCATCCAGATCCAGCCTCACATTTGCTCAGGGATAGGGAGCCAAAGGAACAATAGAACAAGCTGGAAGGAATATTTTTCGGGGATTGTATAACTTTTGAAACTAGCTATATATTTTATCGTAAGGGAACAGTTGGGGCTTGAAGGAACGGGCGGAAAAAGTGTTACAACCATGAGGAGGATGATGACGATGAGGATGAACAGACGACGACGACAAGAAAGCTAGAAGAGCAGATGGAAGTAACATAATCGATCCATATACACACCTTTGTCTTCTTCTGAATGCATTCAAGCCTCCTTTTCCCCCGATCCGGGAGACAACTCGCAAGCTGGAGCACTAATACAAACTGGAACAGTTCTGGAGCTCCAGTTATACCAAATTGAAAGGAATAATATATGCCTAATGCCTATCCATAAGTGTATGAGAAGGAGCAAATCGTGTTGACTCCGATAGTAAATAGCTGAGGAGCGGTTAGTTCCAGTTTGTAGAGAAAAAATGTTATCCGAGAAGAACCTGTTCACCGAAGAACGGCTCTTGTTTCACCGCACAATAATCACATCACACATGGAGCCCTGGACTAGCAAAGGAAGTGAATGCGTTAGTAAAAGCTCCATATTATATTCATGTATTATGTGTTGGAAATGGGAACGATGAGCCGTGAACTCAACGAAAAGGGTGTATAATTTCACGATTTTTTTTGCACAAAAAAAACACTCGCGTAAAAAACAAATGGGACGATCAAGGAAGACAGAGAACCTAATTTAAGCAGCAGACAACCTCCCCACTTATGTAATATGTATCACTTTGCTGATGATTTCAAACTGGTTGGTGGTGGATGGATTGGAGGTCTTGAGTCTGGAGGATGAGAACGGAGGAACATGAATTTTTTAGATGATCATGTCCTTTCACATGGGCACATAGAACTCGGGAACGGTGGTTGTGGTCCGTCCGTAGCTCTGAATATTTCTTTTTAAGTCCATGCCATGCTTCTCTTGCTGGCTTACAAAGGTTTGAGAAAGAATTAAGAGGAGAAATATGCAAAACGAAATGTACCACGAAAACAAACGATGACGATACAAAGTATGATAGGGAGATTATACAAAATTGATGATGACTTTTCACACAAAACACAAGGGCAGTTAAAAAAGACTGGCTCGTTCCTTTCCCACTTCTGTTGGGCGAGTGACTGATGGTGATATAGCGTGAGTGGGAAAAGTGCAATGAGCAAAAATGTTTTTTTTAGTTAGTGACTGGCAGCATGTCACTTTTGCCACTTTGCTCTCTTGCCATTGCCATCATATCATCATCGTGGTATCAGAATGAGTATCATAATAATAATCGTGTAGTCATTGCGTAGACCTAACAAGCATTTAAAAGAAGGAGACTTTTTTAATACTATTTTACAGGGATTGTTAAACTCAACTGCTAACTGTGGTTACTGCAGTGTTAGATATTTGCTGCCTTGCTGAGTTGACTTTGGCTAAAGCTTGCTACTGTATGACATGAGTGTATGTACTTTTTGATTAAATTACGTATGGATTGATACGTGGATAAGAGATGGAACGCCTTCGTCATAAGCTCATTCATTACAATTGCAGTTATTATTATGTGTCTGCCTAGTTATAGGCAGGGATATAGAGTGAATTGCTTTTTGCCAATTTACTCACTTTACAAAATTTGTTCAGCAGATTTTCAAAAGGGCTTTCATGCGAGGAGAGGAGTAGCGAAGGAGAGCTTTCGAGAGTTGGATGTTGGATGCACGAACGGAGATTATTGCATTGTGTCATATATGTCATGTCATTATACATATATATGTTAGCATGGCAAAAAAAAAAACTTTAAGTAAAATTGTTACTATTAAATAATAGTTTTAAAAAAATGGAGACAACTTTTCAGCCAAAGTGCAGACACAAGCTAAAATGCTCCTGGCTGAAAAAGGCTGATGTCAGGCAAAGTTGGTGGGATGCATTGTAAGCATTCAGAAGTTATTTTAAGCTTAGATGGATTAAACGCTTTCAATTATTAAATTTAATGGGAGGAATGCTGGTTGAGATTTTAAATGTTAAATGACACATTTTATTAATTTAGTTAGTAGCATGCAGATTAATCTGCTGAGTTGAATAATACGATAAAAAATAACTGATGTATTTGCCTCTGTTAAGGAAACGTTTTTGCCCTGTATTTAGCCCGTTCAGAATCCACATTCGTATATTTGCATTGACCATATTATGACAATTAAAAAATCAATTCAACTTAATTTCAGCTTGTTAGCACCTACCGAACATGTACCCATTCCGACTCTCATTTATCTTTCCTCTTTGACGTTGAGTTGCCGTGTGTGTTTGATAAAAAAAGAATCGAGCAACTTCGTTTGGAATATGAATGGCAATAAACGTGGGCATTGTATTAGGCATATATCCAATCAATCTTAACAAAAGTCAAACACATTCCGTTTCCACGTAAAGTAAACCATAAAGCGCTTTTCTGTGTAATTGAAAACAACAAATCACTGAAAGGGCAAAGAACTTCATTAATCATTAAATAGTCAGTCGCATTTTTTCAAATTGATATTTACACGCATTACAAATACGTAGGTTTAGGCTTTAGTCCAGCACATGTCTGTGGTACAAGTACCGAGCAAAAATATTTTAGACAAAAATTACGGCGTGACGTGGCTCATGGCACTCACCATAATACTAATTAAAGCGATAATAAAATCTTGTCTCGTCATTTAGGTAAATGTAATCCCCACGCCAAACAATTGAAGGAGGATGACATATGCGCTTAGGAAAAAAACTACTTAACAATTGGCAAGGCAATTAATTGCGCAAACAAATAAATGCATATCAAAGTCATAAAAGAATAGGAGCAACTTGCTCAAAAATTCAAATTTGGATTAACCATTCTGGCAATTAATTTAGACAGAGGATGTTGCTGTAATATTCATTAAGGTGTTGTAGTCGCTAATTTTTAAACTCGTGTATTATATAACACAACATTTTAATTGTTCATGTACCGTGTAGATTTTTTTTGACACTAATTTGAGCCGGCAGTTATTTTTATAGAATGAAAGGTGGAAGTCTACTCAGAATAGTCTGCATTTCTGCTTAAATGCTTTTTATACCAAAAACAAAAAGTGCACAACTGTCAGAATGGTTCGAATGAGTGCACCCCTCAGCACATGTTAGAAAAGCGATGGATGCTATTTTCGCATTTTTTTTTGCAGATATATTCCACTCCCATTCCATAATTATCATTATATCAATTATCGTTTCAACCATTAGCAAAGCAGGTTGATCCCAATAAAATAAAACGTGAAATGACATCCGTAAGCTTACACATCACCAACTTCAGTAAAATTCATATGCATGCATGGGCTTTTGCTAGAAAAGTCGTAATTGGACCAACTCACGAAACATGAATAATATAAATCTCAGCTCAGGAGTCCTAAACCAATGGCACAGTCCGAATTTTGTGCATAATTCAGTTAAAACTAGATTGTTATGAACCAGTCAAAACAGACGATAAATAAGTAAAATTAGATGTAATTAATTGACAAATCGCTCCAAAACCCAACCAGCTCGTGTTGAAGTCAACGTGAATATCTACGGTGGTAAAATGCCAACTTCAAGTCAAGGTGTGTGCATCAACCGAGCGATTTGGCAAGTCTGTTATATGAGACTAAACAATGAGAAGCGGATGTTGTTTGATAGAATGAGCCATTTCTTCATATCACTCAACAACAGTGCGAATAATTTCAGAGTGCGTGCGTAAACCCTGTAATAATTCGAACAGCACGGAATGAGATGGAAAACATTTTAAGCACTTTGTGTCGATTGCCTTTTTGTCAGTTATCGTAATGGAAAGTGATGTTCAGAGCCACACCTCCCACCCTGTCTAAAATTGGGTCTTATCTGGATCCCTGCTACACCTTTCATTTTCCTGTTAGAACAGCAATCATTTTTAATGCTCATGTTCTACTTTTATATTTATTTGATTTTTGTTGCGATTTCTAGCATATTTATACAGAAAAGCACATTCCTGTGTAATGTTCAGATGTCATCAAATAAATTCATTAAAACATCATAGCGTTGTCAGGCGTTCTACCTTTATGGCTCATGAGTAATTTAGTTGTAGTACTGTAAGGACATGGAAGAGCCTCAATGTCAGCAAATCAAAAATCGGCCTAGAAATTTTTTGTAACCAGATAAGGTTTAGGTATTCAGCATCCGGTCCATTTCCCCTTGTCATAATCGTCAATTGACCAATGCAACAGTTTGAACAGTCTGAATGGGACTGTTTGATGTTAACATATTAAAAATATCATAACGAAATTAACTGCAGATTTAAAAGTTCAAAATTGCATGGTAATTACTAAGTACCTATACAATTTGTATTTAATGTAACTACCTAGCTTGCATAAGCATCTCTGAGTAAAACTGAATGTCATATTGAATTTGAATTTTTTGATGCAATAATACAAAGAAAAGTAAATAATTTTAATGCACTTTTGAGTCTAGTTTAATTGCGATCAGAGTAAGCGATAAATATTTCTGAAATGGAAAATGACTCGCTTTTCGTTAGCTGATGCCGGCATCTTCATTCTCTACCCTCCCACTTGACTGTGCGAAACCGTCACTTTGTCATGCATGAAATGGGCTTTTGCATTGTTAGAAAGCTCAGCTATGTCGAATTGAAGCCGCTTTTAAAATGAGTTATATGAAACACTGACGTTTGCACAATTTTAAAGCGGCGGAGTTACAAGCAACTTTCAGATTTTGTTGCATGATATTTGATTAGCATTATTGTAAAATACATTTTTTTTAATTTAAAATTTCTCATATATTTTATTCACCATCATGAGTCGAGAATCGAGATGATAATATGAGATAGATTTACTTAAGCTTTGCACACTTTTAGGAATGGGGCCTTTCTCATTTTAAGCTTTTTCGACGGTGAAATTCAATGCAACTCTCTCGTACAACTATAGATAATCCGATTGTAATTTGTAATTTCAAACAGGGCATAATATTGTATGGTATAATTGTTTGGTGCATGAGTCATTTAAAACACATTTGTTTCCGTCCTAATCAAAATTATCAAAATCATACATGGGTTTTCTTATTGTTAGATTTTGCAAAAAGAAAACCTTTTACAAATTGGACAGGTAATTATGATAAAGCTTATAAGATAATTGATCCTATTTCGTGTTGTATAAAAAGCAATGCAGTCCAACTGAAATTTAGAGGAGCTTCTGCAATTCTGATTCTTTCTTCCTTGACGCTAATTTCACACGCATCATGCAAGTTCTTAAAACAATGATTAACACACGTCAAAATTTGCAGTGAATAATGGAATGGAAAATACGATGAGTCAGTGTCATCATCTAAGCTACTACATCTTAATAGTCCACTCGAGCAAATGGCAAAGATACCGATTATAATTTATATAGCTCATATCCTGCTTACTGAGAATTGATTCAGCTCTATGAAATTCATTCATGATTTGATAAACTATAATGTAACGCATGTGTATTTATGCATAGATGAAATTATACGTTTGTATTACATTGGGAATATGGCGCATTTCCAAAAGCGAAAAATATTCATGTTGAATAAATTGGTTTGATATATCTGAAATATCTGTATGTAAATACTAATAGCGGCAAAAATTAAACCAAACAATACCTTTTCGAATAAAATATGGTGAATTTATTTACGTAGCTGTTTTTTTTTAAATGGCATACCCACCTACATACATACCCATACTTATCAATGCTTGTACCCTTTAATTTACAATAATAAATACAGTCACGACAATGTGACTGATATGGCATGGAAGTGACCTTTAAATATTTTTAATCCATTTCACCGTACATGAGATGACTTTAGCTTTTTTTATTTCACAGAAATTCATTCAAGCAAGGGATTCCGTTAGAAACTTGTAATATGAAAGTTTGCATTCAAGCCGCCACCTCGAACAATAGTTCGTTGACCAGCACCAGCATCAATCTATGAAATACATACAACATTACATAGGTATAAAAGACATAACGAATCATTCATATTTTTAGCCATGTTTAGCGAAAAACATCTCCAAAGGAATGCTCAGTGTCGTCGTGAGTAAATGAAATTGAACGATCAGGTATTCATAATTATATTATAATTATTGATATTAGCATTGCCACATTTCTATGAAATCTCACTTAAAATTCTCTAATTCATTAACAAAGGCTCTGCTGGATGAAATGTAGAAACGCTGCTGCATATTTTAGACAGACATTAATGGTGGATTTCTATTAAACTATGGATTCATTGCTAATCATTAATCAATCATCAATCATAATCAACTTTAACTAGGTACTACTTCAAAATAGCCATTTTGAAAAAATAACCTCATATAATCAGTCATTTAACCTGCTGTTATGTACTTTTTGTTGATTATCATATTAATTCCGTACATGATAAAGATAACAAAGGCACTCCAAAGATAACCTGATCAAACTGCTACGAACTCTGGCCTCCTCGAAACGCTGAGATGACGATGAGCTCTGAGCAGAGTCACATGCTCATACCAAGATCTGATGAGATGAAAACTGCATAAAAAACTACAAACGAGTTTCAGCAACAAAGCAAAAGCCAAGCCATATAAATTAACACGTAGCATAAGCATAAACTGGAGTCAGTCCCATTCATACTATGGTAAAAAGAAACAGGTGGATTATTTCACTCCAAAACAGTCCAGCATAGCATCAGCCTTCACTAGTGACTAGTATTTTTTTCTTCCAATCATATAATCATTTGTCCAGTTGAAAAATGAGTGGTTTTGTTCCTCCTCTTGGCCTACAAAAATCATGAGACCTCAATAAATCCAAGAGCAGAGCACTAAATAGTGACTCAGTGTAACTAACTGATTGATTTAGCGGATCTGTGCAGGTTAAAGTTGTACTTGACCTTTCCAGTCGGGTCGGAAAGCTTTTGAAAATGTTCCCCATTCGTTAAAAAAATGACGCTGAACTCAATTATCTCTGACCACAGTCTCCGACCGAAGAAGGGAGTTGTCAGTGCAGTTCTACTGTTCCTTGTGGGGATTCAAGGATGTGGGGCTCAAGGTAATAATTTTCTAGTTTTGATTACAGTCATGTAACTACTCATGTTTAAAATCATACTTGGAAGAAAGAGCATAAAAAAGTGATAGTCTTGAATGTTTGGAGTATGAGCAAAAGAAGAGTATTCTGTAAAAGAGAAGAAAAAGAAGGATTTGAACAGAAGGAAAACCGCGGGCTAGGAGAGTAATCGATGGGGTTGTGTGATGATCATTCATTTCAAGCCAAGGCTTGACTTTGTTTGCACAAGGAACGGTTTTTGTTGGGAGAACGGTGCTGGTATTGATTGCTTGCATCACAGATGCCAAACCCATCATTTCTTGAAGATAGCCGTAGTCATTTCATTTCAGCTTTCATTCCATTCTTGTGCCCGATTTAATTCCTATTTAAGCAAATGTTCTAAGTAAATTATGCGTAGTAATCATGATGAAGATGAGGATGATGTTGATGTTAGATAATTGAATGTGTTTAGATTGTAATTGATATTTGATCTTATTCAGTGAATCTCACCCCATCCTCGAACTCGGTGGAAGTTGACCTCTTACCAAACCAAGTGCTTCAAGTTACCGTTTCGGAGAATCCACCTCAAACAGGGTATATTTTGATCCAGGCTCATACATATATTTACAATGTGACAATATCAACAGGACAAACCCTGACCCCCGGCCAGTTCACAACTGGCTACAATATCGGAATAGTTGTCACCCCGCCAGCGAGCTCCGCATATGTCCAGAATGGACATGAAAATGTCACAGTTACTGTGCTACTCATTGCCATGTTTTATGACACAAATGGTAAGTTTGAGGAAGGATTTGAACAGTTATAGTTGGTGGTTATAATTAGTTGATGGGATGATAACGCTAATGTCATTTGTCATTTATTATTTTTACAACAGCCCCAATCCCTGGTGGCTGCAACATGGAGTTGCCAATCAAGACAGCGCCATTCCTCCCAACATCCTTTGGTTCGGGAGTATTAACAGTGGAGTATCCGCTGGGGTCATTTCCTGTTAATGTCGTCCCGGCGACATGCGACAGAGCGACTCTCCAGTATGACGTCTACGAGTTATATATAGAAGAAAGGGACTTTTCACAAAAGACCGCTTTTGACAGCATTCGACTCATGACCAATTATACTGCAATTGAGCGGAACGGAAGGAAGGTAAAATGACCCTGGCTAACATGATTTTGAGATTTATCACAATTTACTATTCTCCTCTTTCAAATCCTATTGTAGCTGTGAAGTTTAAGAAAATGTCAACTGATATCATTTATATTTCATTTCTTTTGGCGAGAATGCTTTTTTAATAATGCCATGACTCGGGAATAATCTGTTTCTGAAAACCATTCCAAAGTGAACAGCTCAAGCTGAAACTACATTTAACATGTTTTTCGATATAATTGCGATTATAGTTGAATTGATTTCTCTGTAGCTGGTAGTCATCATACGTGATCAAGCAAGAAAGTCATAACGAGATTTATCCATTTTCAATGTATTCCCTTTGAACGACTAAATTGAAAGATGAACAGAAACATCTTCATAATCATGAACTCATCTTGAAAGCTATTTAGTACTCATATTTACCTGGATCACATTACTTTTAAGTAATGTCCCTTTATACTCCTTCACCTTTCCCCAATTGAACAACTTTTTTTTTCAAGCCCACTCAAGCCAAAAGTAATAGGAGCAAAATGTACCCTTCCCTACTCCATGTTACGGTCAACCGACCCTGTAATGTGAATGTCACTTTAAAGGCACGGCATATGTCAAACGGTCGTGTGCAGGGGATCATTATAATACAATAAGGAGCATATTTTCTTCGCTCTTGTGAATATAATATGACGACTTGAAAAAAGGCGACAGTGTCACCAACACCACCAACAACACAATCGCTTACTCATCCATTCGCTTGCTGACAATGAGTACAAAATGCTTAATATTGCCTACCTCATTATACTCAAATTTATTCTCATCATTGCACTCAAGTCATTTTTGATTTTCTTCGAACCGAAATAGAGATTGGAAGGGACAGATATTAGATTTTGATTTCAATACGCTTCCCTTTTACGAATGTCATTAATTTGGAAAAAGTAGCCGATGGAGAAGCATTTTTCGTGTCATTCGTACTCACTTTTATTTCCCCGTTTAGTTCCGTCAGAGTGGGGCGATTTATTGTGAAAAATTCATGATGTGATATGATGAGGACGAAGGGGACGGTATTGATAATGGAGAGGAGCATGTCTATCAAGGATTAAGTTATCATTCATGCCCAACAACTCTCACTTTATTCCTTTCATATTCATATCATATGAAATTCGTATTTTTTTTTTAAAAAAGTTAGGAATGGACATGGACATAAATGTCAATTGTATAGTTGATCATGTACGTAATAAAGTAATATATTGTCCCACTCCTAGGTTGAGTTCAGCGGGAGTCCACCGTCAAAAGTGAAATTCGCCAATTATCCGGGTACAGGTAGGGTGATAGCTGTCATCCTTCGTACGCTCACCTCATCTGCTGCCTATACTCCGACATTATCCTACGGTTGCTATCCGGGATCACTGGATTATAATGAGGAGTCATGTGAAGCCCTTAGTAAGTTTCCTATTTATGGACAAACTTTTTTCTAATAATGGCACCCTTTGACCTTATACACTTTAGTTAAGCTGTAAAACAAAAAATAGAACATAGTTGGGGTGGAAGTAGTACCACCGCCTGCTCACTGCTTACAAATATAACATCAGTGCTCAATTAAGCAAAGAAGGAAAGCGTTCGTTATGAATGACTAAGCAGATGTTAAAGGAGAGAAGATGATCTGACTCTTGAATGGAAACAAGGGATCTCCTTGCCCCATCATCATCACTCATTCATTGGCAAAAAAAAAATTTTTCTTATTTTTTAACTCATCCTTCCGCTCCTTCCATTATGTATTTTTATTGTATTCAATTCGAATTACTCACGCTTCAAAAAATTTCTGCCAAATGAATGAGTTACCTCACCAATCCTACTGGAGCAGATTTTTACTCCTCCTAACCATTTGGGTCGTGGTCGTACACTTGAAATCATTGATGAACTGCTAAAACCAGTGTAGTTCCGATTACAAAAAGTGAAACAGATGCAGTCATTCCATAAGTTTGAGTGGAAATTATGTGAATCGTGAGCACAGATCGTATTATAATATTTTTTATAAATGTTTTCTGTATGTTTTGTTAACTATAAATTTCAGACTCATCTGTGGGTGTAAAGCTGTTAACCGCGATGCTCCTATTCATCGGCCTCTTTCTCATCGTGCTAGGTCATCGGTTCTACAAATGCCAAGTGTTCGTGCTGGGATTTTGCATGAGTGCAGTTCTCTTCTATATTCTGCTGGAAAGGGTGATCTCAGTCGGAAGTACAGGTACTTTGCCTTTTGCACAATTCTGCTAGATGGTTTACTACTACCATGTCTGTGTTGGTTGGGGATATGATTCAGACAATTTTTTTTATAGTTATATCCCCAGCCAACCCTTAGCATTCCATTTGCATCATGATATGAATATAAGTACAAGGTAATCATTCTTCCTCTCTCCATGTCCGTGTCCCCTTGTCTCTCCCTTAAGGAATAAAATATGAGTCTATTATCATCAGATTAGTGAATTCTATTTCGTTTGTGGGGCGACAAGACAAGTAGACTTAAATTACAATACGATATATTGCCTGCTCTCAGCTCACGTTGGGGTTCATTGTCTTAAATCACTCATCCTTCCCCTACCAACAACCAAGATATAGCTATATTGCATGCTAAGATATATCCAATTTGCTTCGGCTCGGTCAAGAGGAAACAGAAAGAAAAGGAGAGACAAAAGTATTTTAAGTATATTCTCCGCTTGGTCACATATAATATGACCAAGTAGTAAAAGCGACGAAGAGAGAGAGAGAGAGAGAGCGGTTGGTGGGTGAGGAATAACGTGTCATCTCATCTTGTACTTTTAAAAATCTGTAGACATGCATTTTCCAACTTGTCACTTTGCTCAGATGAGCAAGCACAAAAGTAATAGGGAGAAGTGGAGTAGGCGCAAAGAAACTCATGTTTTTATTAACAGGGAGAGAAGACGACAGAAGAGAGAGAGAAGAGGCTTTTATAATATTACATTAATTTATTTTAAACGCGATGTCTTCCCACAAAACAAGTTGGCAAGCTGGCAGGGGAAAAAGGAGTGAAAGGGGGAAAAGGGACAAGGAGAGATATAGACTATGTAACTGACCATGATGATGATGATGATGGTAGAGCAAATAGCGAAGAGCACTTTTAATGCACTTCTTTAGGTATCCCCAGATAGTAAAATATAAAGTTTTGAATGTATATAAAATGGACATGGACTCAAAATGTATCTTGTTCATCCTCTCCCAGCCCTCCCTTTACCTTTTGCCTTTCCACATTCTCCAAATTTTGGATTCGGATTTTGGAGGATGAGGAGGAAAAAAGAAGAATTTAGTCATGCTTGATGAGCATTGGAAGGGTCTGTCAGATCTCATTAGGGAGTTTTTGTGGTTTTACACAGTGGCCGGGACTAGCTCAACAACGGTCGGTGCCCTGGGAGGTGCATTGTGGTTAGCTTTTTGGTTGAAACTGGGCTCTCCAATGGCACCAGTCCTCCTTGCTGCTGTGCTCCTTGGCTCGCTCTTCGCTTCTGTTTTGGCCTATACTCCACTTGGTAAGTTGCTACAGGATTTTTTTCCCATTCACATTAGAGATGCCTAGTTAAAAAGCTTTTTTTCTTTATCTGAAGCATTTTATTAGCACTATCATATATTATTAAGTATTATTATAATGGTTCAGTTCCATTGCAATAAGTATTGGCGAGTATCTACATTTATTTTACCATTTTTATCTTCAAAAGTCGCCATTTTCGTGTTTCGTGAAAAATTTCGCAGAACTGAGTAGATACAGAAACAAGCCTGAGTAATTGACATATTAATGCATATTCAGAAGTGATTAACCAGTTGTTCCTTTTCCCTCCAATTTACTCCGGATATCTGTGCATTTAGAACGGGAAATCGAACAACGTCAATAGCAATCAACGATGTAAAACGTAATGATCCATTAATTTTTTGCCTTATCCCAAAAACATTTTTGAGAGGTGGCTATCCATCCATCCATTTCATCCAGAAGCAAATGCATTCGAGGATCCTCTCCCATCTTCCACCTCTCCTTAGCAAAACCCGAAATATAACGTGTTTGCTAATGGCTTCTCCTCACGATGACTTGCCCCATATCTAAAATATTTCATATTACTATTTAACTAAAAGTATGGCTAATGCATAGACATTATTCAATCCTTCTTCATCATCATCATCATTATCATGATTGAAGCCAACAAAGCATTTGTTTTTCTCTTTTCCCTGACTAATAACCCTTTAATGACCAAGCTCTGGAAAAAAAACTAATAATATTTCAGTTGGAGAACCCAAAGCACACATAGTTAAGCACATGACACGCGGACGGATGAGCACTTGACGACTGCACAATAAATAATCTCCCGTTTGTGTTCTGTCCCTTTGACTTTGACAGATTCTTTTGGGAGACTGACTTTCGCTTTTCTTCCTCTTGATGATGATTAGGATTGTGAGTGTGAATGAATCTGCTTGGGTTTGTGAAAATCACACCCTTCATTAGAGCTCCCCTTGTTTCCTACGCAGGGTGAAATCCTCCACGAAAATGAAAGAAAAACAGGATAATTTCCTTGTTTTTTGCATCTTTTATTTCATGTTCCGTTCCGCAATTATGATTACATAATAGAAAGGAAAATGAATGATATAAAAGTTTGATGATGATGAGGATAATGACGATCCTGAATGGAAAGTGAATCTGCATAATATACCAATCTAATTGTACGCTGTCACTAACGCGTTAAAAAATGGTAGTGTAATAATGAAAAAATAATTGTATGTTTTATACCGCCACCGCCGTCGTAGATGTCTGCATAGGAGAAGCTATTTATCTATAAACATGTGTAATGTGATGGGAAAGCATTTTCCTATTTATCTTGTTTCCCTTTGCATTCAACGTTTTTTTCTCTCTCTCCTATTATTAGGGAATGATTTATTGGTTGTTATGGTTTAAGGGGTGGAAAGGTTGCACTTATGCGCAACATGAAACATGTAATTATTCCTTGTCAGTCAAAAGGAAGAAAAGAGCACTGTTGGATAGTGCACACTGGATAGTCCTCTATTTAGTTTTCTTTTTTGAAGTTAAAGTGGTAGGGGAGGAGGGGAGGGAGAGATGTGAAAGCAGTAGCAGAAAGTTAAGTGGCATGACATGACATGATGATGGCTAAGGCCTGGGATGGGAGAAGAGTAAAAAAAGACCGGTATGCCGACGAGCGACCGACCAGGAAGATGAGTTCTCTTGTAGTGTACTTGATCATCCTGTTCGTCATTACAATATATGTATTTTATGCACAATTCGGACTTTTAACTTTGTCGTGATATGGATTTTTTGGGGGGGATCGTGTTTGTTCTCATTTAAATTCTGCTTTCATGTTGACAGAAATGAGTTGCGTGGGCTCTTTTCCAGACACGGAAAAGTTAGTGTAGTCGGGGACGAGAGGTTATGAGAGTCAACTAGAGTGAGTGGGATAATTAAGGGCATGATTATTATTGCACATTGTATGCACCTTTCACATGAATCAGGGTCAAAAGCGCGCGTTCCGAAACCGCGCGTTTTCAAAAAATTTCAGAGTCCAAATTGTCGTTGACCTGA
>JAQGAH010000157.1:0-69115 GCA_034696885.1 Lepidocyrtus paradoxus | reverse complement strand
GTCAGTCCCTCAGATTTGGAACTGGTGGGAATATGGAAGTTTGAGATGTTATCGTTTCCAATGCCATATTAATTTCACTTGGTAATTTAGTTGGGGGTAATTAGATGTTTAGAATACATTATCATTATTGTTGTTAAATAAAGTTTTGTTAGCTTTGAGATATTTATATTTGAGTCAGGCAAGGGGTACATATTGTAAACAGGCACTGCAGTAACATTTTTTTTGAGCAAATCTATGCATTTTCTAGGCCAATCCGTATAACAATGCATTTCTTTGTTTCGCACTACTACATCAACGCACATTCTTTACTAGCAAAGTCTTACCTGAAGAGTTTTACTTTAGGTAAATGGGCAAATCTGAGATTTTTTGTAATCAATCAGAGTTTTGTGTAGGTAAAGAGGAGACTGATCTGGAGGAATCACACAAACTAGAGCACTCCGAAGACTCACTGAGCAGATTGAACATCATCATCAAATTTGTATTTGGTTATCTACAATAATTAAGTTTTATGCAAGAGGTACTCTTTTAGTCATTTATGGTCAGTTCCTCCTCGATATCATCCATTAATATACATATATGTAAAAAACATCATCATTTTTTTAGCATTCATCATGTCATGTCAGATTTGGTTTGATTTGGTGAATATTCTCAAAACTAGTGAGACTCTGAATAATTTTACGTGAGGATTTCCAAAGTTGCCCTCTAATGAATACATTTGTCTACCTAAAACTACACTATATATCATTCATTAGCCAACGGTGAATACGGAAATGCTATTAATTTAATGTAAATTTAAATAGTTATTAATGATATGTGTATTTTGTTGAGTGTTGTAAAATGTGTTGGAGCTGTAACTTTCTATTTTCTCATATAGCCTATAAGTGTGTCTGTAAAAAGTGGGAATGAATTTAGAAAGTGAACTTTCTTCTTTCCTGATAAAATTAAGTTGAGAGTACTTAAACGGATAACTGTTAAGGATGTTCCCTTTTTTAATAAAGTGCTTTCATCTTCCCCTTTTTGAGAGAAAGCCCCGTCGGATGGAGTTTGGAACAAACTAACGTAAAATTTCTTGCTAGTAGAAGGGATTGCTCTTTTATTTCAGAGCATCGACCCTGTATGCAACGATGTTAAAAGTTAACTTGATATTAAAGTCTGCATATTATGCTCGAAATGCAGTTGTCAGACAGAATAGAGCCAAGTGAGCCCCATTTTAAATTAAATAAGGAAATCAACTTAACAGTTATCCGTTTAGGTACTTTATTTGAGAGCATATGTGAGCACACTAATACTCATATGCGCATATATACAGTATATGTATTGTTGTAGAGCAGGTGAATTAATATTTGGCCACAATATTATCTAACTTAAAAAGAGGGTAAGATATAAAAAATAAATGACGAATTCTAAAATTGAATTATAATATTAATGCACAAAAACGACAGTAGAAAATGGGTAAAAATGCCAGCAACAGGGCTACCATACAAAATTGAAATGATTTAAATCTAACTCTGCAAATTCTGTCCGCAAAAAAGCTCGGACTCAATGCAGAAAAGAGGAGAATGCGAAATGAGTGCTTGGATGACAAAAATAAAATAAATGTACAAATCAAAATTAAAAACCAGTAATACTCCCAAAATTATATAACAAGAATTAAACAATTCTGCTTTTTACTTAATTAACCAACAACTCAACGAACAAAAAGTAAAACAACTTTAAATTCATGTCTCATATAATAATTAAAATTGATACAATGATTTTGTCAGCAAACATAAACCGGTGCTAAAAATAAAAGGTTCACTGACTGTACTTAACTAAAGCAAAATACATACCAGAAACAAATTAGTTTTCTTTTTCCCAAAAAACAAAAGAAAATATGAGAACTGGACTTTTCTATTTAATTAAGAATTTTAAATTGTTCACACGAAGCAGCTAGATTGATATATATGTATAGAAAATGTGATAAAAATTGAAGAAGCTGCAACACAAATACACATGACTGCGAAGATGAATTGGTGCCCATCTAGCCTTTCACTACGTACATATTGAAAAAAGAGGGTTTTCTAGAGTGCTTCATATCAGATAGATCGCAGGAAACATTACTGCTGGATTGATAAAAGTGCTTGACAAACAAATTATTGAACTTGGCTTCAACTCAATAAAAGATTGACAGCAACTGATAAGTAACTTGAAATCAAAACATGTGGTTTCTGAATAACCAAAAGTGCACTGTACAGAAACGGAAACGAAAGTTGAAACACAGCAGTGCGAGTCGCATGAAGGTACAATTTACTTAATTACATTTAATGGTTCAGATAAAAAGTCAATTCATGTGATCATCCTCACCGTTGCGAGCAATGTAGGAGGTGTAGTGGGATGTTGAGCTAGACTCACCGCTTTTCACATCACTATCCTTATTCCTATCTGAAGGGGTGTCATCAAAACGGAAAGTTGTGTCCTTTCGAGAGCCTCTCTGAGACATAAAAGTGGATGGTGTGTCAGGGGTTCCTGGAGAGTCCAGCGGTTTCGTTCCCACGAAGGAACTCTCTAGCCAAACAAAACCCCGTCTTGGGGATGCACGACCATTTATCCCGTCGTCCAAAGGCTTTGTTTCGTTTACATAGTCGACGATTGCATTTGATACTTCCTTTATGGAGCTCCGAACCCTTTGGCAAGAAAAAAAAGATAAATGAATTGTATTTCTTTTTTTCTTTCTCAAATGTCAAATGGGATGCTTTGAAACTATCGTATGAATTAGCAGTATTCTTTACCTGTTAAGTTTATGACTATTTGATTCTTCACTATTATTCAGACTAAGATCCGATGATGCAGTTTCCTTCTTTGGAGACGTCTTTTCGTTAATTTCTATTTGTGGCGGCGGAGGCTGTTCTACCACTACTGGTGGTGGGGGTTTGACCTTCTGAGCAATAAGATCAGCGGCTAGACGCTCAGCCGGAGATCGGTAAAGTGATTTCTGATTAAGCCGTTCTTGGGATCGCCAACCAAGATATGGCGTCTTTTGATAACCAGCATATCGTGCGGTTGGTCCTGAAGAGACTGGGGTCGATGTGGAAGATCCAATCCCCCCAACAGGGGATGGTGAAGGAGAAAGGGAAGCAGGGCTGGCACCACAGCTCATGCGAGCAGCAGCAAATCTTGTAAGTGCGTATGGCATCCCGTACCTGTAATTAAAACATTGTCATTGTGACGTTTTGCTGGTGTCCTTTTATCTCCAACACAAAAGCTAAATGACTTACGTGAAGGAGCTTCTTTCAAAGTTTGGCGATGGACTCGCACTAGCCGTGGAACTAGGACTCATTAACGATTCTCTTGATGACCTACCACCAGTAGATGCAGTCCCTGTGCTTCGGTGCCGACCGTAACCGAATTGCGACTTGCTCCCTGTTTGATTCATTAAATTAATTCATTGAAACTTGAGGAATTAGGTTCCAATTTTTATACGATGGCTTCATATTTAAAAAATCGATCTTACCTGCATATCGACCAGCGGATTGCAGACTAGTAAGAGAATTCGTTTTTGAGGTACTCAATCCTGGCCATCCTCCAGCGAGTCCGCTTCCACTTCCAAAATCTCTCGACTTGCTGGGCGTCCCTGCAGCTGACACAGTGCCGGAAGGGGCATAGTTTTTGTACCTAAAAAAATTGTTTAGAAAATTACTTTTCACTTGCGAAAAAGTTGACAAAAAATAATCTCTCTTCAATTCGGTCCGCATCTAATGAGACAATCGTGGACAAAGCTGTGGGGGCTACAAACTTATAAGTGTTGGAGTATTTGGATCTTACCAGTCAGGTACATTGAGCTTCTGTAACGACCTTTGTATCCTTAGCTCATGTTCTGACATTCTTCTGGTCTCTTGATTTTTCATCAATGTGTTCTCAGGGGGCTGGAAATACAAAATAGTTGCCATTATATAGACAAAAGTAAATTTTCTCCTCACTAATAACTCAATTAAATTTAAAGCTTTCTCGTTCAAACGACAGTCGGCCAAAGAATGCGGAAAAAACCATAGTTGTAACGGTTAACAATCTGAATCAATCCATTTACTGATATTGCAAAAAAACTTCAACTTGGCATTTCCACTATTCTATTTATGTTTCCAGTGAGGAAGGACTGACAGGTTGTAATCAGAAGGGATTTGCCCTAATCCTTGTCAATTCTGATCATAAAAAATGATCACGATTCGATTGGGATTAGGGGAAACGTGACACAAACAAACGTTGTATATTTGAGCTAATAGGGAGTTGAAATTATTAAGACATTTCTTCCGATAATGTGCAGCAACACGTTACTAATTAAATTAATATCATCAGATATATCGCTTTTGTAATTGCTCTATTAAGTTGTATGTTTGCTATTGCAAATGTGTCAGTTTTGAATAAAAACCACTTTGTTATCTGCGCTGATAACTTCATTCGTTCCCTTTCCCCAGGAGGATGACATAAACGCAATTATTTATATTTGATAAACACCTATTTTTATCTTACATATTGTTAATTTAATTAGCGATATATAAAAGTACAACTGAAAGCGTGTAGTTTTAAAAGGATGATGCAGATGATAAAAATTCAATTATCCTCAACAAATAACTCAAGGCCATGCTTGTCTCTCGACTACTTTAACTTTAAAATCTTTGATAAAATGGGCAATTAGACATGTTTCTATCCATGTTAGTGCCGAATGTTTGGATGTTCTCGTTCCTCCTTCCTCCAACTTGAACGTTTCATAAACGTATATATGTATGTATATCTTTCGGTCTGAACAAACTCACTTTTGCTCAGAGTAAAAAAAATCATGAACTCATTTGTAAATATAACGACTCAATAGACATTTGTATACACATGAGTGCATGCATATATAAATAAGTTGATGTGTTGCAAAAATAAGTTTTTCACACTAATGGAAATCTACCCTACAGGGAAAACAGATCGCTCCATAATGTATTCACTGACACGAGCAATGACAAATTCACAAATTGAACTGCAGAAGTTTTCTTCTAGAGAAGTTACCTTCAAACGATGAAATAGCCTTACAAAAAAGGAACTATTTATCAATGCGTGATACGGAATTCATATGGATTCATTCAGTCATATTATCGCAAAAAGTATTTATTATTTGCAAGTTTGATCATTTTATCATACACGCTCCTCAGCTAAAAAATGGAAGGTGCAAATTGTATGAATTTTCCAATTTATATGCATACGCTTTGCGGTTGAATGGCTCCCATGAGTTATATGAATTTATGATTATGTAATAAGAATAGCCTGCCATATAAATCATTAAAATTATACCCATGAATGGCATCGTAGCTAGAATTTCAGAGCGATTTGTTCCTACGCGTATTATTTGCTCTGTTTGGTCAATGCAATCCGGTAAATATTAAATGCAGATAGTAATATTAGACGCAATATAGAAGATTTTAAAAAATGAATCGGAAACTTAAAGAAAACAGTTTTAAAATGTTTGTAACCGGGCAAAAGGTGAAGAAGTAAGGAACATAAAAATTGTCGCCAATGATCTCGATCGGCTCTTCAAAATTAACCTTTACTGGCATTTGGTTTGACTTGCTCATCATAATTTCCGTGTTTGTTCAACGAGTTGAGTTCAACCTGGTCTGATATATCCACACATTTGAATATCACATTTTCAAGATCGTCTTACCAGATTCATGCCTAACAATCAGAGCTAAATGTTACTTTTGTAATCTAATCTTCAATGCAATCTTTGTTCATATACGTCTCATATCCTCGTGGGCTGTGAACAGCGTCATAAAAATGGATGCCCTTCTCGGGCTCGTCATTTGACTTTCATCATCCAAGTTGAATGAACAGGAGGCATAGGTACTTACAGATAGTTCACAAGAGAAATGAAATGTGAAATCACACCGTACCATATTAGACCCCTTCATTTTCATTGATTTGCCAACGCATGTAATTAGTTCTTTATGAGCACACACTCCCCAAAGCCCAAGATGAACCCCAGTTCTCCTCCATAATTTCCCCGTGACCAGTCAATTTTTCACGCTCGTGTACAGGAGGAAAAATTGATGATTACGAAGTTCACCGCATGAAACGTGGAGCCTTAAAAAAGGAGCCAGCCAACAAGGCAATTTGCATTAATCCGAAAGTAAAAAGTTTCCAAAGAACAATGGAGATAGACGCATAATGCTAAGTTGGACCAACAACCCCGATGTCTCCCTTCTAGAGAAGATATACCTAATACCTCCGGAGGTAAAAAATCAGTATTCCGGGAGTCTATAAAAGAAACCTGGGTATTAGCGACTTAGCTAAATATCCTTTTTTACAGTTTTTTTTTTACCTTACCACTTTAATACTTTTTATCTGGGACTCCACGTCCCTACCACACCAATCAGCATCTTTAAGGAAATGTTTGAAGTAGTTTGTTCTTAGCAAGCAAAATACATTATTCCTTCTTTAAGTACAGAGTTCTGCTGGCCATATGAAAGCGTGCCAAAGAAAGTAAGCAGTTTACAAGGAACTTTTTGTAAACGAATGAAAAAGGAGAACATAAACACGGAAGGGAAAAAAGGGTATTAAAGAGCCAGATAGAGATGGGAGAAAGGTACTATGAAGGCATATAAATATGCTCTTATATCTATCTGAGGATCTGGAGTAATAGATATTTGAAAAGAGCGACCTACACAAGAAACTGAGAGCCTAGTCCTTAGTCCAAGCTATACCATAGACTCTAGTACAGAGTCAGCTATGTCCAAGCCCATCCACCACCACCACCACCGTAGTCCTACCGATTCCCAAGTGAGTAGTTTCCTCTGCTTAGACCTGCTACGTAGAATATAATTCCTTGTTTGGCTCCTATTAAGGCTTAGTCACTGTTTCCACGATAGCGGTACACCCAGCGTACACACCAACTTGGAAGTTGGATAACGTGCGCCACGGCTTAAGTTTAGGAAATAGGAAGAATTACTTACTCATAACAGCGCTACAACTGGGTTATTACTGCTTAACTGGAATCCAGTATTAAGTATATATGGGGGGAAGGAAATTCATTTCATGCTCCCGACAGCCAAGTCCCGACCGTCTTATTTCCTCTCCCTATACTTATGTATTTTATGTAGAGAACTAGGCCAAGCCGGCAATAGCAAGTTTAACTTAATGTTTAACTTATTCCATAGGATGTATTGTTTTTAAATCCCGGAAAAAACATCCAGCCATGCAAGTAAAGAATGGGAATGGTAAATAAGGTTTAGCTGAGGAATCATTTCCTCCAAGCTTTCAGCCCATATCTTTGAACGTGCACTTTTTATATCAGTATTTGTGCAGGAGAGGATTTTTTCCCCTTTCCCTACATGTTTGGCAATCTATCGAGCCATTATTAGCAACACCCCGAAAAAAAATACTCGTTGGAGAAGACAATGACACGCATAAATGTGTAGCCGTATATGTCTTGTTATGAAGAATTACGTAAGGCTGTAATAGCGACATGTGCAGAGGGAAATCGTAAACATGTTTTATACTTTTGTGTGCATAGCGTAAATGCATTCCCCCACCTCCCACATAAAAAGAGGAAAATTCCAAAACAAACATTTATCCAGCTAAAGGAAGACAGGAGACATGGCCAAAGTCGTAAAAATTTATTTCGTCTGCGTCAGCCTTAGTTCTTTGTGAGAATGAGACATAAACATGGCATTACATAAAGAAAATGATGCCTAACTGCCTAGATATTATTATTCGTAAATATTAAAGATGCCTTGAAAAGTAAAAGTGGAACCCTATTTACATTGCTCGGCCCCCGTCATAAATATAACGCATGTAAAATAATATAATTTATGTGCATATTTCTAAATCATGGTTGGAATAATATTTTTAAATTCCCAAAGTATAAAATTTTACTGCTCTGTATTTTTAAAGAAGTGCTTTCCTCATCATAAAAGTATGTTAATGTTAAGTCCACACAAGTAGTTTCTTAAGTTGAGTAATAAAATGGATGGTATAAGTATTTATGTAAGAGGGGCAGAAAGAAAATCTTTAAAATACACGACTCAAAGTTCAGTCGGAACCCAGTGACAGTGTATTGATTGGAAACACCCTGAAACGGACGCAGAAATGACATGTGTATGTGAGGATGACATATGGGATGGGATATTTCCGGGCGGAAATAAGTCAAGTGTAGGGGGTGGCAATGATTTCAACTTTATGGGAAAAGCTAAGCTTAAAACATAATTGCAAGTTCATTTCATTTCGTTTTGATTATTACCCCATCATAATTTGGAGAACTCCCTTAGTAAGAATAAAATCTTGGCTAGTCATTAAAAACCGCAGATGGAAATATTGCAATTTCTGCAGCCTGAAACCAATACCCTTTTTCTACTCAATCTAGTTAATAGAAACATAAACAATCGAGCTAAAATACATTTTGGTACTTGTGTTCAAGAAAAAAATCAAGCACGGGCTCGAAAAGCCCCAGATTTTATATGGACAGTACCCTACATCCCATAGTAAAAAAAAAGACGTTTCTTAGTTGGAAGAAACATTGCTTGCTCTTCTTATGAAAAGGAGGAAGTGAACTTGTCATGTCATAAACTTTGAAGTTGATGGCTCTTTTCCATAACAAACCATGTTTTGAAAGGTGATGGCAAAAATATAGGTCAAATAGAATATATCATCTTCAAGAAAAACATGAAAAATCTGAGCGTTGAGACGAGACTGACAAAGATACTCGTGAGAGTGTGCGTGTATTTACATCTGGATTTTTTATGCTACACCACAAAGATGAGAATTATTCATAGATGATCATATTTGGTTTTAGGCCATACTAAAAGATGAAAAACATAATTACGTATATAAATAAGATACAAAAATTTACATACCCGCAAATGAGCATTTTTATTAGAATCCTCCATAAGAAACTCCATTGATCTTGACCGATCCTCTTTACCCCCATTGGTTCCACCCCCACCACCACCAGGATCACCAGGCTTGAGTGTGGCCATGTCTGAGGTCACACCAAACGACGAGAGATTCTGCAGACTACAAGAATTCTTTGGAACAAGTAAGGAGGGAGGAGTGAAGTCTTCAAATATTAATACTTTCCCCAACTCTGTGCGGCGACCCGTATCGCCATAATTGAAGGAGTTGTTGCCCAATGGGAATCCCCGACTTGCACCTAGTAGATTCCATTAATAAACACATTACCACACTTATTACTTTCCTACCTCCAACAATTACATACTCAGCCTAATTTACAATCTTCATTAAAAAGTTGCAAAAAAACTAATCTGCATAGGTAGCTATAAAAATACAAACGAAAAAGAATGTAGATATGATCCCACCCACTTCATCTCACTAGTGATGTAACTGGGTCAAACACATTCAATAAAATTTTAGCATTTCCAACGATGATCCACATCAATACCCTCCCTTCACTACATGACTGACTGACTCTTGACCAAAAACATATTTCCCCCCTTCTTTAAATGGCTATATCGTAATCTGCCTCTCAGATTTATAATTTTCAGACCAACTTGATCATTCACGCTCCTCCATAAAATTATACACATCGACACCTAAAAATTATCTTTGCAGAACGAATCTCAACTAAAATGGGAAACTGAAATATGACACTTGCTGTTCACTCCAATTAACATACACCACATTTCAATTTGATTCCTCCATACTTGTAGCTCGGACAAAAATTTGGCACAGTTACAACTGTAAACTGGTCTAACATGCAAGGAAAAATAGGGAAATTGCACATAAGTAAATGAGTAAGGTGTTGTACGGACACGATTGCACGTAATATTTCCTCAAATAGGCTATATACGAATGAGCCAGTCCAGTCCAGTGAAAGAAGGAAGGGGAAAAAGAGCCCAACCACAAATGCATTATACATTAAAATATCTATATATACACTTGATACAATTTTTTTATATTTCAAGTGAAAGTTGAAAAATACACTGGGAAAAAAATTCCTATCTTTAATAACGATGAATAAGTAGCAAAGAATTCCTATATATTTTATCGTGGTGGGTGACGGTGGGTATTTTTGTATATTTTTGTATCTAGAGCTGTATATATGGGAAGAGGACAATAATACAAGTTAATCAAAAAACACACCCGTGTCCAAGTCGGTCTCCAATACAGTAGCCCTAGAATGGCAAGGGTCTCCGGATTTCCCATTGTTGGATGGCACTTGTACTCGTAGCCGTTGCTGATGATTGTGTGAAGGTCTTAGGTTCTCCCTAGCCCGTAGAACCACACTCTCCCATTCCTCCTTGATTCTTTCAGTAACTGGTTTCACTGGCTGGAGTTCCTTAGTGGTGGTGGTGCTGGAGCTACTGCCACTGCTACTGGTTGTGGTAATACTGGCTGTAGTATCGGTAGGTAGTGTGTGTGAGACCCCCGTACAATTCCGACTCTGAGGGAGGGTACGCTGGGCCCGATCGATAGCCAGGGAAATGCGCACCGAGTTTTCTATTTCATCCAGATTTGGATGTGACTTTGCAATCTCTTCGCGAGACCGATGGAGTTCTTCTCGGAATTCACAAAGTTTTGCTGCCAGCTCCAAAGCGAGCCTTGTTTCTGTTGCTGCGGTTGCAGCCATTCGGCCCCTTAAATAAGAAAACCGTTCCGAAGCTCCACTCCGCATTCCTAGTTCACGGGAGAGAAAAAAGTATATAAGTATATGAGTGTCGAGTTGTGGGTAGTTGGAGTTGAGTCCTTCACTCAAAGGTAAATCATATCGTACGCAAATTCCACATTGGCACGTCCAAATTAATAAATTTCTTTTTACCACATGACGACACACGGTACGCACCCATATGCATACATAAAATACCTGAACCTAGTGGCCCGGAGCAAAAGTATATGCCTAAGTAAACGATATACAATGAAATTAATGCAAAAACCTATTTTTTTCTCGATCTATAAAGGAATTTCTCTCAAACATGCAGAGGTCCTACTTTCAGTTAAATGGAAATTGATGTTGGGCTCCTATCAATCACTCAAGTAAAAAATGTTTTTGCAATAGTTCTGGGAAGTCAAGTACAGAAAAACGTACATATATATATGAACCTACAAATTACAGATATTTGCCCACACCTAAATTAGAGTTCCATCCAAGTTCCAACAACAATTTGAGTGTAATTTTCCCTAAATATATGAACTTTACAGGAAATATTTCACCAAAGAGAAAAGTGTTGAATTAAAACTACACCTAAATACCTGACTTGACGAGGGTTTCCTGTACATGGAGCAAGATTTAATGACTACGAGACTCATATACGCATATTTACTCTTACAGCCGCATACTAACATTTATAAGAGGTCACGAAACGAAACACTAGGGCTAAGTTATATGACATTGGCTTAATCATCCCACTGGAGCCATAAAAAATATCTACAAAGGTGAATTCTCGCTTCATACTTTAGCTGAAATGAAATGTGTGCGTTTTTTTGTTACCTTTGTGTATGCTGCGTACCTGGTACGTCACACCACTGCCTGAAGCATTGTATTATTAAAGCCACAACAGGTGAGCATAATTTTGTAATTGAAATTCGGGATGTCGAATGAAGGTGGGACACAGACGTGACTATTAGAGCTTGCCCTGTTTGTTTTTGATGGAGACAAGGTAAAAAACTTCTAAAGTGCACACTACAGCACGTGGAAAGTATCATGAGTTGTATCTTATATCAATGACAGGATCATAATTCACGATCAGCATATCCATTTATTAGTATGATTTTAGGCTAAGGATAGGAAGGAGCCATTATTATGCAATGACCTGGTTCATGATATCATGACGCGTGTGTGTATCAAATAGCACTCCATATTGAAGTCACTTTGTTCTCCAATTACATTTTTCGCAATGCAAATATCTAGGTCTAATGTATAATAATGTATTGGGGCAATGTGATTCAACCTTTGCAAAGATAAAACATGAAATTACCAATCTGCCTTGCTGAAATTGGTGGTTTTGGAGGCTTCCCAACAACTGTGGAATTCGATGTTTTATCGTCGTCTGAAAGGGCATTAAAAATTAGCCATTAATTATAGTAACTTCACGGCACCTGATTGATGGTGATACACTTAATTATTTTTAAGGAGATTTACCAATGTCTATTTCCAATCCAGGAATTCTTGCTTTGATAACATTGTTGTGATTATCGTTGTCGCTTTCGTCAATTCTTGTCAAACGTGTATATTTATGTGAACTAGTCATTATTCCGTCACCATCCCCATCAATGGAATCTAAAAGATCCCATGGTCCAATGTCCTTTTCCTCCATGATTGGTATCGAGTCGTCACACTCGAGGTCTAGGATCCCTTCCAAAATCTGTTCAAACTTTATAGAAAACTCGTCGGGATCACTTGGAAGGCCGGCTCTCGTGGATGAATTTTTAGCGTTTGGTTGCAGATTATGCTTCTTCTGGCGAGGGGATGGTTTGGGGGGCAAATCAACGTTTTTTGAGAGCTCTGACTTTTGCAGGTCCTGTGCTGCGTCTAGTGATGTAAATGCACCAAAACTTATGTTTATGCTTTCAAAATTAATCATATTATTAATCCTAACCTGTTTTCCTAATTAATGTCAGCTGTGGAGAGACTAATGCAAGGGATTGATGGATAATTAAATTTTGTCCAAATGGCTTACCCCGATTAAGCTGTTTTTCTGAGTCACCTCCAACTCCAAAACTATTCGTCAACTTTCCCTGTGTGAGGGTATTATTGCTCAGGTCATTTACAAACTGAATGTCACCACCACCAAAACTTTCACTACTTTCCGTAACACCATTACTGTTTAAAGAGAACTCCAACAATGGATGACCCAACGGAGGACAGGAAGACCGTTTCTGAGCCTTCTTAGAACTTTTTGACTTGTTGTCAGCTTTATTAGCCCCGCTATTTCCTCCTCCTCCAAACCTCCCAAATGTCAGCCGATGGAGGAAGCTCAACTTTGGTTTGGATTTCTCCTTCAATTTTCTATACGCGTTAGGCCAGCTGTGAACCTTACTCTCATCCTTGTGGTTATTACCTCCTTTGCAGTCGCCCCCAACGCCATCATCCCTAATAATTTGACAAATCACCTTATTTTCCTCCTCGTCTGGTTCAAGTAGTTCTAGGGAACCGACGTTGTTTATGTTTCTGGTGAGGGGTATCACCTGAGGAGTATTATTTAAGGCACCTTTCACTGAGACGCTTTTACTTTCACTTTCATGATCATCTGCTGGCCTCCACGACGGCGTAAAGTAAATATCCGTCGGAATCGCTGTTTGGCCAGAATTTGGTGTCGATGCAGAGGCGTTAATTTTTGTTGGCGTATTCATATCGCATAAAATTTGTTCCGGAGGGGCTTTCATTATGCAATCGCACGCTTCCACATGTCTGCATCCACACGAGGAATATGGGGGTGAAGAAACGCTTGTCACGCCAAATGCAGAGAACAGACGACCATTCGAAGTTGTTAAAGTGTTACCAGATTTTAATGGATGAATGGCATCTGATTCAGGAGGAGGAAGAACGCTGTCCTCCTCCCAAAGTAAATTTCTTGACAGTTGTTGGAGCTGTGGCGGCGTGTGCTGATCTGCATGAGTGTAGTCAATTATGGGGTTATCATCATCAGCGAAAAATTTATGCGCGAATAATGATATCGGCTCACTGTTACGATTTCTGTAATAGTTACTTCCATATTCGGAGCCATTGGCGTTGGTTGGTGGATAATGAGGATATGGAGGGGTGTCAGCTAAATTAACTGTAAATCTCTCTGCCCCGAAGCCATTGCTTTGGGGCACACCGACTTGAACTTTTTGTACCTGGACTGGCTTATCAAACTGTTGAACGTGAACTTTCACTTTGTGAATTGCTCCGGAATACGGTCGGTTATCATCAGTGCTAGGACTATGGTCACTTTCAGTTTCAAAGTAGAAGGGAGACTTTATATCACATTCACGGATACACTTTGGAATGGAAGCGCCATTCCTATACTGTTGGTTATCAACCGCTGGAGTATATCTCAGCTTTGAGACAACCGGGCTGAAATGGACGTTCTTCGCCATTTGAAGGTCTTCTTGAGTATGCAAATTCTGATTGACAATGCTTGCATTCTCCTTGTAACCGAAGCTTGTTAAGGTTCGTCCCTCTTGTTGGAACTGGGGCATGGCTTCATGGGCGTCATTTTCCAAATTACCATATCCATTTCCATTATATATGGATGATGCTAGACCGACTCCTCCGTTTCGTTCACGGATGGTTCTCGTTGCCCCAATTTCGCATGACGTTCCGTTACCGTAACTTTGGGTAGGTAGCCCATATGCAAAATTATGAGGGGCACAGTAATAAGGGTCACTCAAAACTTCTCGGAGCATTATTTCCCTTTTTAGAATTTAACTAGACCACACTTTGCATATCCGTTACGGTAGATTTTCATATGAAGACTAAAGTCATTTCACAGAGACTATGCATGGTTTACTCATCTCATCATCTCCTCTTCCAAACTTTTATAGTTCTGGGGTCAAACCTTATTAAAAAACTGATGTAAATAAATATGATGTTTCAAAAATTATGCAAAACTCAAGTCAGGATGACGAGGAATTTGACGTGGCAAATATTCTTTTCATGGAGCGATGTGGCATAAAATCAACCCAAGATATGTATATAGTTCTGCCTTCACTTTCTATCACTTTATCATTTAAAAGTTTGCCAAAAAAAAGTTTCGTGTGAAAGCAGTTGAAATCCAATCCAACGCTTTTCGCATATATAATTTTTTTATATATGCCACTTTATTCCTCAGATTTGTCCTGAATCTGAATAGTACTGACTGAGGCTTTTAAGAATTTGGGCAGTTTGTCTACATTACATGGAACTTGATAACTTGAATAAGCTTCTTTGATGGCATCATATTATGCATGCCTCCTGCCTAAAATCCACCTACGCCACGACGACGCCTTGTGTGCACACACAATGCATGGCGAGAACTGTCATGACTTGTGAAGGAAAATATTCAAAAGTGCTCTGTGATTGCTTCTGCCTACTTAAAAAGACTGTTTTTGAGCTTTTTAAGAGACCTTCATTTCATGAGAGTTCACTGCTCGTTGTCTTCACATCATAATATTTGAGGATAAACCCACTCCAAGCATCCTATATTAACCTTGTTCATGGAAATGGAAACTTTTAGAGCGGAGGAGCTCTGAGCAAAAGGTTCTTAAAACAGAATATTTGTTTCAGCTCATCTTTTCGAGTTTAGCTCGTAGCATATCACTCAAGAAACGGGATTTTTCATACGGAAGCGAATGGGAAAAGGCAAAGTCATTTATTAACAGCCTACAAAAATATTCGACGAATGGGAAATATCTCTGTAGTTGTACATAGATCATATCATATGTACCGTCTATTAATACCAATGGAAATGGAATGGGGGAATGTGACTGGTGTGCTCCTGTAACAGAAGCGTAAAAAAAGTATTCGATAATGTCCGATGATATATTTCTGGATGTTTTTCTCTGATTAACTACGCCTATATGTGTAGTCATATATATGGTTGGAAGGTTATAAATGAGGAGAGGGTGATGATGAACAGAGTGTGTCTGCCACTCTTTTAAAACTTAGCTGAAAAGTCATTAATTTTTTTAACCCTCTTATGTTACATTAACATTATGCGTTCTTTTTCGGTTGCAGCTCGCATTACAAAATATTACATCATGGATGGGGAGCTTTTCTTCCTTCCTTCCTTCCAAAATTGGTATATGGTATGGGGTACATATAATTGTAACGAACATTTTCTATGAGGAATGATTATAGGTATGAACATGGTTAGAAGAACATTTTTATTACTGTTGAAGCATTTGCTCGCACTCTAGTTTGGAGTTCCGCTCGGTTGAACGAGTTTAGTTTTTACCAATCCACTATTTCAAAATGGTTCAATAACGACTGGAAAACATGTATCTTTGCTGTATAGTGACTAGAATTCGCATTAAAAAGTTACTTGTCCGCTTTCGACTGTCATGTTTGATGTTCATGTAATATGATGATGTACAGGGATTAAAAGAGAGATGCTTAATTTATAATAATGGAGAGTTAGTTGCTGGATAAAGTGCAGATCATGTCATGTGCCACTCTCGGCTTCTTTTGTAGACGCTAAAGCAATAAGAGGAAATTACTGCTAAGTTTGAAAAGTCAATGGTGTAGCGCCTTCATACTTATTAAAGACAGATTTATTTAATGGCATTTTGATTTGAAGTGGCTTCTTTTGTCATGCTACCCCTTCTTTATTGATATGATGTGTCAATTTATGAAAAATAACGTCAATTAAAAGTTGACGAATGACGATTATAGCGACATAATCCACCACAAAGACGATGCATGTTTTAAAAATGAAGCTTTACTCTTGTCCCAAAACAGACATCTCGCCCAACTCTACTACTGCTGTGGTGTTATTTGTTTGTATCTGTTTGGCTTTGTAGTTTTATGCACAAAGACGAATCTCATGCATAAATATTCAAATTACAGACTTTTTATGGAATTTTTCTTTTCCAAGAAACTTTCCATCTTGGTCTACAACCTACCAGCCATGATTGTGCTTGGATTCTTCTCAGAAGCTGGAGCCATGTATAAATTGGATGCTGTATGTATCGGCAAAGTCTCTCTGATTTTTATCTAAAGTTGGTTCCAAACTTCCCGAAAGGAATTTACATCCTCTATTTGCATTCAAAATAGAAGCAGTTGACATTATCCTGCATTAGCAGTTTAGCTTTCAGTTTCACGTTCCAAATTATTCCTAATCACCGCATTCACATGTGATCGTACATGAATGGCTTTACTTATGTACTCCACATAACGCATGTAATTCAAGTTCAAACCTTCAAAGACAATTTCGTTCCTCACTATCATCTTGAATAAATAACAACAAGAAAATATTTTCATTTCTACAACTTCCAATGTTGAGCTTGTCATGAGAGGAGTCAGTGAAATGTAAATATTTCTTCAGAGATGTTTGCTCGGGAAAATATTTGAAGTGAAATCATGTCAAATCATCCATATTATTCGTGATGCATCCCAAATCTTGGCATCTTTGATAAAAAAAACTGCATAGATAAAATGAGCATACCTATTTGAATGTGAACACCTACAACATGCACATTGCATATTACATCAATGTGGCCGATTGTTCTCGATGTGGTTTCCAGCCTGTGATAGCCAAGCCAAAAGATGTATTAAAGATTAAAATGAATGGAGGCCATTCACCAGGATTAAGTTTCATGAAGAAGGGTGAGGGAAATAGCGGATGGTGATGAACAAAAATCCATCTCAAAGTCTGAACTGACATCCGGAACACGTTGTCTGCATCTGTGCTCACTCCTCACTAAAAACCTTGTAGTGGGAGGGAAGTGATTGTAAAAAGCAATGAAGTATCCAAATCCATCACCCACCCAAAGGAATGAGCCGAGCGGAAAAGAGGAAGTTGTCGTATGAAGAAGGGTGAATAAAAATGTTTTTGGGGAAGCCGTCTCCATCCATTTTTCAAATGTAACTGTGCGTTTCAGAGATTATCGTTTTCTCCATCCATCCTCCTCCCATATTGAAGTTAAATTGTTCTGTATAATCACTCTAAATACTCTTTCAGTGCAATATGGTTGGCTGGGGTTTGGAAACAGGCAAAGAAGGATTTTTATGCTTTCATACGATCCTTAAAACAATGATTCTTATTTACATAAGTGGATCCGTCTCCTTGTAATATGAATGCATTATGAAAAGTCTCCCCGTATTTGTGTTAGGTATTTTGTGGCTGGGAAGATGTGGACAGGATAGTTAGGTATAAGAAATTATAGCTCCCCAACTTCTTGCATATGAATTTTATTGTTCGGAAGAGCTTCTCCAACTTCCAAATGATATTCTAAAGCATCTGCGGCTAAAGGTGCATACTGAAAGGTCGGAGAAAATCTGAAATTACATAAGGAACAAGCTATAAAAGCGAAAGTCAATTTCATATAGAATAGAATACATTACATACTAGTAATAGCTGCATGGTAAAGTGGCAAAGCGAATAGCCCAAGCTTGCTGAACAAAGTAGCAAACCAACTGCGGAGAGTAAATCTCATTTGTTGTGATTATGCTGGAAGAAGCGTCATTCAGCAGCTAGATGACATGTCTATGTAGATTCTTAAAGAATTAATTTAGTTTCGAAGCTAAAAGAGTAAAGGAGAGATTTTCCAGTTAGGCATCATTACTCAAACTTTGAGAAACAAAAACAGGAAAAAACAAAGACAATTTAAGACAAGTTTGCTTATATGCACGAACGCTTGTGCTAAAGTTGAATGCAAATCATTTAACTTTTAGATCACGAATTTGACGTGCCTGAGCGGTTGCTCACAGCTTGTTTGGTAAAACCGTTTTTCTACGATGAATTATGATTGCTTAGTAAATTACGAGAAGAGGATATGTAGTAAGGTGAATGAAGGTGCATGAGAATGAAGTAGCTCTCTGAAGAACTGAAGAGAAAAGTAAAAGTAATGTGAACTGATCGATCATAACAGTATCCGATTTATTAACAGACAAAATGGACTACTTAATTATGGCATACAATTTGTATCTGTGTAACAAGCATTATGTATTATTACTACTAATATGGATTGTAGGAAGGCACATTGAGGCGGAAATTTATCACATCACACTATAATTGATTCCATAATTATACAGTATTATTAATTACAAGTAATACTAATAATCAACTTACTAATCTACAATACATTAAATAATGACGATCCTGAGATATATAAATCTAACTAGAGTCATACAGATGCAAGAAGTAATTACTTTAAGTTACCATTCATCTCGTTATCCTTGTCTTACTAGTTATATATATTTTAATTTTCGGGATTGCGAACCCGTTTCTGTACTCTTGACTCCTGTCCATTTAATTTCACACATATTTTTGATATACAAAATTATTATTTAACTTTTGAAGTTGTATTAAAATCTTATTGATTAATTTTCGTATCGTTATTTATTTTTATTCTTCTTGGAGAACATGTATAATCATACTCATACCAGGTAGATTTAACTTTAGCTAAGGGAGTATTTTAAATCGCGACGATATACGATACAGTTTAAAATTGGTATATTTCCATCGTTTATTCATTATTACTTAAACGATCCAATAAATTAGCTACGAAGCTACAAACGAAGCATATGAAATACCAGCTATAATATCGTTGTAGAAAAAACGTCTGTAAACAATTATTACTGCAATGATTTGCAAAAGCACGAAAACGGGCGACCACAAACACGTGCTTGATTGTTGATGCTAGCAATACTGATGGAATTTTCCCACAAATCTTAGGACATTTCCACGGTTAAAGCCTCCTGCTCAGTCCTAAAGTCATACGTATACTGAAAAGGAGTGATTCAAGAGTAGAATTCATTAAATATTTGCTTTCATTAAACAATGAAAAGAATATAAAAGAATTAAATCGGTAAAAGGGAACAGGAAAAGTTACCTGATGGTCCAAGTCATATTTTGATTTGACAAGTATGCCTGAGCCACGGCGGGAACCTCCACTGGGGGCCATTCCCTTACTGTGTCTTAGATCTTCCCTGAGCGCAAATGGGATTCCGTCCAATCCCCAGAATCCAGTTCCATTTAAGGTTCCTGTGCTGGGAGCAGTATTTTGAGCTGCGACTCCTGGATAACCGGGCGTGGGAGAAAAATTATGGTGCAAGGGAGACGAATTCACGCTGTTATGATTGTTGTTTGCTGAGTAAGGTGAGGTTACTCCGTTGCCTCTTGGAGAGCTTGACGAGCCCACTGAATTGTCATCTGAAATAACAAGAAAAATTTTGTAGAAAATGTCATATATAATTAATCACATTTACATACCTAATTATAAATACTCGTAGATAGAACTAGTATGTATATAGCCATGAAGTTCCTTACTCATTGAAAGATTCCCCATACTGTCATTTAGCTTCGGGTACAATACATGTCCTGGAAGTATTCTGTATAATTGTAGGTAAAAACAGTAAAAACATTAATTCTTGAATGACAATGACGAATTGACTTTTGATAAGGTGGTACTTTTACCCATATGATAGTCCCGGCGTTGAGAGTCTAGTCACAGCGGATATCTTTCGAACACAAAAGTGCATCCCATTTATATCCCCAATCGGATCATACCCATCCGGAGGATTCTTCAGTTTGCTGAGAATAATGATGTCCACAACCGAGTCTACATTGCTCTTAAAATGTGTCACTTTAAAACAAAGCTGCTTCTTTTTGAACGCCTTTTGACTAGAGTCAGATGTGTGAGCTATGAGGGAGTATCCCTCGCCAGGGGACTCCTTGTCATGAAGGATTTGAATGGATTCGACAACATGCTCGGGACGACCTTGCGTTTTAGAGACGCACACATACCGAGTAACTCTTCGACTGAACAGTCCATCCTTCCATAGGTCAGCATCCGCTTCCAGGTCATGAGTTCTCATGATCTATTGGGGAAGGGCAGAGGAGAGGATTAAGTAATTGTGGAATTTGAAGGCGAAATGAATTGCAATTATTACTTTTAATAATAAATCGTCAGTTCACTTACGGGAGTATAACCGAGCGGGCATTTTGTAACATCCTCCACAACGCATATTGCTGTAACAGAGCGAAGTTCAGAACTATATGGAAACATCTTCCGCCTTCAAGGTTCCAAAGTGAGGCAGACGATGGAAATGTGTTTTAGGCTGACTTATGTATCTTTGAACCTTCAGCAAGTTGGCTGGTGTTTTACAGATCACCCAATGTTTGTCTTATCCTAAAAGCACTCCTCTCCAAAGTTAGAAATATACACAGTAGATCTCTAAAGATAAATTACCATCAATCAGCTGAACGTGTTATTCAGGTTTAGTTAAGGTACAATTATATCATCCATTCTACCTAAACAGGTAACTATCTGAACCCCTTTTAATCTCAGCTACGTTAAAATATCAACTATATAGGCACAGTGCTTATCTGTTCTGTGCCAACAAGCTAATCAGCAACATTTACACACTCTAGCCATTCCAACTACTTATCTTCTAAATGCCAATATATAACTAGGAATCAACGAGGAAGCATTTAATTTAAAGTTTTATCATTAAACTGGGAAAATCACTGGTTATGTATTTTAAGATAAATTGACAAGTGCACTAAAGATAATGACAATTTAAGTTCTCAAAAAAGTGGAGTTGTTCTAAATGCTTGCTTGTTACCACAGCGTGGAGAAATGCTTTTAAAAACACTTTCCGTTCTCCTCCAAAGTCCAAATTCGATTATCAAATTAAACATATGCACTATTTTCCAAACAATTTCACAATCCCATAATAAACGTGGAGCAATTAAAATTGTTCTTCCTGTGTAGAATAACAAGGATGACAAATGGATAGATGCTCATGCTATCCCAGAAAATGAATCATTCATGAAAAATTTAACATATTTATTATAGCTCATATGTCTGCAACACGCGATATCTGCTTTTTTATAGTAAGTCGTAACTAATCTTGGACTAAATCAACTGCTTCCACACTCAACACTCGTATGTCGGATACATGCATGGGCCATGGGCCTACTAAAAAATTGTGATAAATGTTAATGAAACTTTAAAAATATAACGTCCAGCCCATTTGCTATATTTTCTCACTCGGAGTTTTATCAACATTGACACTGTTTATAGTTCCCCTTCTCCGAAGTGAATGTACTTTTGGAGGTGGTGGTGGTGGTGGCATTTGTGTTGTGTTGTTTGTGTTATATGTAGATTTCCAGATGCAGAAGATTCTGTTCCGTTCGTTCTCCCACTGCATGGGAAATGTATTTACATTGGGTTAATTTTCTTTATTGGTGGCAAATGGCTATCTGTTCTGGCTATATGTATGTATCCGTGGTTGTGTGGCTCTTCTATATTTTGTTTCTGCATATTATTTTTCTGAGTATAAATCCCTTCCTAAAAAAGCCCGCAACAACCGCAACTCATGCTTATGGATCTTCCTTTCTTTGCATGTCCTTTTGTCTTTTGTTGATACTGAGATACTGAGAAGGCATTAGGTTCAACTTTCTGTGATAGCGAGGCATGATAATGATGACGATGTGTGGCTAGAAGTGATGGTCATGATGAGATGAATGTGTGTCTTGTGCCTTTTGTGACGTAACTTATGATTAGCTTTGTGGATGTGGACGTGAACACTATGGATATGGATAAATGGCATGTATTGATGATGATCGACATTAGGCATTTGGATAGGCTCACTTGGCTTGTCTCAGAGTTGGATGGTGATGGGAAGGTGGTGTGATGAGAATTTAAATTGGAATGGCGAACGGGATATTGATTGGCATTTTAAACAAAAAAATCGGGGAATATCTGGGTATGTAAGGGTGAATAGATGAATTGCAGATTTTAAAATGAGGAAAAGGAAAAGGCCAAATTGGAATTACAATGAGCTATGAAAATATGAAGTCATCCATCACGATCCATGACGCACATGATAGGAGTGGGATGTGGACGGACGTAATGACCGACATAAGAAAATGAGTTGAGATATGACATGGGAGTAGGATATTGAGCAGCATAAAAATAGTCGAGTCAAATGCCATACAAATACAATAGTATGCTACAGCACCAGAGCTGAAAGTCAGCTGAACTTGAAGGAGCGAAAATTTTGCAATTTTGCAAAACCTATGGATGCCTGTCGTCAGCTACATGTGTTTCGGCTTAACTGAATGCTTTTCAGACTTTCACTATACTTTTCTATAGATTGCAAAACTAATAAAATTACAAAGAAAGTTGCTCGTTGCTAATTTTGCTTCATCATGGTCACTAGTCCATTGTGATAACGATAATCATGAAATCTCCTCATCTTTGCAGTGTGTGGGTGCCGTTGCCGTTAGGATCTGGAATAGCAACTGTGAAAGATTACTTTGATTACAATTTACAGGCATTCTATAGAAGGAATTTCCGCCGGCGATAGAAAGTGACGGGGATGTATGCTTACCATTAGGCTTTTTTCTCCTCATTCAATCAATTAGTCTAATCAATCAGTAAGTTTTCATTATACTGCAATACTATAATATTTACTTACAATTTAACAGAAAATTTGAAAAAATATATTGGGGTCTTGGGGTAATATGAGACGAGATAATAACTGGCTTAGCTATAGTTATCTTACACATTATATTTTAACCAAGTATTACTTTGTAGCTTGTTTCGAGTCACGTGAAAAGTCGTATTATGATACGTGAAATTTTGTATCATAATATTTATCATAATAATAATTATAATTAGTCTGGTAACATAACTTTAACATATATATCACGCGTTCTTGTTCACACAGAGAAATGATTGATTCTACTGAGTTGTATGTCAAGACTTGTGTAAAATTCTCGGACGCGTAAAGCAAACTCACTTACATTTGACTTGATTTCATATAGAATTTTACAGTTTGTATCTTATCCCTTTCGTTCTACTTTTTTCCCCATTACCCATGTCCTTCCAACACTTCATTACTTCATCCAAATACGAATACGCGTACATATAAAAATGTTTGATAATTTCATAGTGTTCAAGTCAGAAGAATCCCTTTCATATCTTGATTTTTCGTCTGAGACGATAGTGATATTTCACAAGTTGACTGAAAGAAAGCTGACAAAAGTTAAAGATTGGGCTTGTATACTAAAACCAAGCAACCTCAAACTAATTTTATCATGATTAGCTTTATACATACGTCTCCCGTCTCCGTCATGTTTCTGGATAAATACTATGTGGAAGGGATGAGCATGATACTTTATGATAATGATGTGTAACATTACTACATCATCAATCATCCAATCATATACTTTTTCATAAAACGATAACGCTCGAGCTGCTCTCAAAAGATTTTTTATTAAAACCGTTTCGACAGGCAGAGAGATCCTTCCTGACAATCTCACTCCTCGATGCAATTTTTATTGCGTATTTACTGCCATTGCTCCAACAAACAGATCATTATTATCAGACGATAATGCTCTCGGATTAGAATATTTATAAGTTACCTACTTGTCCCTAGTTGTCTCCAGGTATAACTTGTTGAACAAACAAAATTTATCGTTTAATTTATTTGCTCGCTGCGCTGTTGTCCAATAATTCATTTCCATATATGTACGCAATCGTGTATAAGCTAGGATATATGCCAAAAATCGCAAAGTTAGATATATGTAAATTCATATTATTTGTCTTTGGTTACCCCTTTCATAAATGCATGTTTTTGCATGAGTCATCCTTGTTGATTATTACCGGCATATTGCTATTTCTGGTGACAGTGCATAATTATTAGGGTTTGATAACGACGTTTGTTCGGTATATTTTTGTGGTGGTTTTTAGTGATAATTTACTTTTTGTGACCTTTATTTGTGATCTTCTGTAAGGTAAAGTTTATGTCATTTGCCTTGTTCTTATGAAAGTACTTTTTCACACTTTTTCTAGGTTCTAGTCCATATTTATCTACTTATGTTTCGATCTCGGATTCAGATATTTTCCCGTATAATTGCTACCCAAGGTAGAATGGCAATGTCGGCGTCGGCTGCCGCAGAGACCACCAAGATATGTGTGCCAACTTCCGCGGATGAAAGTTATGAGGTAAAATTGTCGTACATTTCTTGACGTCAATTCTGACTTCAACTATCTATACGAAACTTTTACCACTTTCATTTTCATGTATTTACTTTCTGTTGACTGTAGAATGCAGTAAAGACTCTGAATACGCTTCAGTCCAACTCTGAAACCATAGCTAGAATCCGTCAAAACCAGAATGCCAAAAGGTCTTCCAACCTTCCTCAGACCTTGGGAGCCTTGCATAGTGCAGGACTGAGTCTTGACATGATAGACACCTTGGGAGTCATACACGTTGCGGGAACAAAGGGGAAAGGAATGACTTGTGCTTTCACCGAGAGCATTTTACGTCAGGCTGGACTGAAAACGGGGTTTTTCTCTTCTCCTCACTTGACATCCGTCCGAGAAAGGATTAGAATCGATGGAAAGCCCTTGAGTAGGGATGCCTTTTCAAAGCATTTCTTTTCCGTGTACAATAAGCTCAAACATTTGAAGGTAATTTCGGGAGAAAGTATAATTAGATAAGTCTTAAAAGTTTTCAAATAAAACTCTATTTCATACTTGGGTATTATCTGGTTTGTTATGGAACAGGAACCTAATGCTCCTTATGAAATGCCACACTATTTTCGCTTCCTAACTTGTATGGCTTTTCAAGTATTTCTCGAAGAGGAAGTTGATGCAGTCATCCTGGAAGTTGGGATTGGTGGAATGTTTGATACGACAAATGTAGTCAGGTTAGTTCAATCTAGCTATAAAAGGAAACATTTGCTAATTGCAATTTCCAACTACTAAATGGTGGAATTATAATTTTTAAAATCCGAATACAGAAAGCCTGTTGTTGTTGGGATCACATCCCTTGGATTGGAACACCAAGTTATCCTTGGAAATACGTTGGAGGAAATAGCTATACAGAAAGCTGGGATTATGAAGGAGGGAACGCCAGCGTATACAATAGAATCTCATCCACCACATATAATGAAGCTTCTTCGTTTACATGCAGAAGAAGTTAAGGTAAATAACTTTTCGTTCTTATCAAGTGAAAATAAAATATCTAGCTCAATGTGTGGTCTATGAATTCTCTGTTGTTTCGATTTTAGTGTCCAATCTACTGTGCTCCTACTGAGGACTTCAACAGTGACAATATATCGATCAAACTTGGTGTCAATGACGGGGTCGTTTCGGGGATCAATGCTGGATTAGCCGTTCATCTTGCAAATGAATTCTTACTCAGAAAACATCCATACCTTTTCCCCTCCTTGACTTCCAACTTGCTTCCAGCAGTAGACTTGATTCATTCCACTCCCAAACACTATTTACCTTTTCATGTCAAAGGCCTTGAATCCACGAAATGGGATGGACGTTTTCAGGTGAGACACTAATGTAATTTTTTAGTCATGATTCGTAAAATACTTACAGATACCTCAATGCAATACCTCATGAAATTGACTTAATTTCTATTGATTTCTAATGACAGATGTTCCCTTCTTCTAACAATGTGATGTACTTTTTGGATGGAGCCCATACAATCGACAGCTTAAATGTAGCTGTACAGTGGTTTTCCAAAGTTGCTTCTCCCTCCGCCATTCGTATACTCGTGTTCAACCTAACTGGAGAAAGGCCAGCCTATAGCTTCTTAAAGCCTTTTGCTGAAAGTGGTCTCATTGAGCTAGCAATATTTTGTCCTGTCATAACCTCCTCAAAAACTAAGAACCTGGATAACTGGGCAGCTTTGGATGCTGATAAAGATCCAATGGAACTTTGCAAAAGCCATTTGAAAATCTGGGAAAGTTTGCCAGGCACATCAGAAGCCATCGCGTGTCCCTGCGCCGAGTCTACAATAAATTATATTAGTCAAATGGCTGCCAGCAAAACTGAAAATGTTAACTCTATTAATGTACTTATCACAGGATCACTGCGACTTGTGGGGACATTTTTAAGTGTTCTTGATCCGCAGCGTAATGAAGACTAAATAAACGCAATTTCGTCCGTTTTCATATTTGGTCGTTTACTTACTTTATTTGGCATTTTCTTTGTATCGGCATTCTATTGTATTAGCAAGTTCATACACAAGTTTCCGGTTGCGACATTTTCAGTTAAAGCAGCGATTTCATAATAAAGAAGCTTACAAATGTTTTACATCGAGTAAAGATAATAATTTAGGTTTAATACATACATATATGGTGCTTAATGTTTGAAATAAAAAACTACTTTCTAAGCTTCCGAAGAGTCGCAATCATTCTCCGAGTAAGTTTCAGCTCTACTTCCACAGTCGATAGTTTCTTTTTCAGGGGCCTGTATCATTTGACAAATTAAGATGATTAAAAGTTGACCTTTTTCAGCATATCAAAAGTCAAATTACATATTATAATAACGTAATGTCACACGTACACTTGAAGAATTATGAATATATTCTAAAGAATGCTCAGATGTGTATCCACCTTCAGGCATGTCAGTTTCATCATCCGAGTAATCTATAAAAACATCAAAATAATTTCATTTTTATTTTATTTATTCAATCAAACTTAACAACAACAACAGGTTAATCTTCACTTTACCATCATCGGTTCCAGGTCCATAAGCACTTCGAACTTTAAGGACCATTTGTGCTAGATCCGTGAAATTGTATGTTCCACAACTTGGCCTATCCATTCGTTTCTTGGGAATAGCAGACACTTTCTGCAAAAGCTGCTGTTGTTGAGAACTTCCCCATGAAGTAAGAGGAAGGATGGCACCTCCTTTCATCATCCCGTCGAAATACGTTTTTCCATGATGAAATCCCACATCCTAATATTCAATAATAAAATGGCTTTTTAGAAACAAGAATTACTTCAACTAATATAAAGTGTAGATTGCAATAACAAATAGATATCTCACCTTAATTTCATCAAAACTGCCAAACTGTAGTGTTTTGTACTTGTCAATAGGAGGTCGAATATAATGGCAATAATCACTGTTTCGAACTTCTTCCAACTGCCTCACACAAGACACATAGGCCAGTCTCGACTGAATATCAGGCAGATTAGGAACTTTCACTGTTGTTGATCTAAAATGACTTGTCCACCTTTGCCAAAGTAGCCACCAACCAGACAGTGAATCTCCATAGTTAGTAAAGTCAGTTTCATCTTGGGATCCAACATCAACGGCTAAAATGTATCTCGCTCCGTGCGCTCGCATGACGTCGGCTAAATGTGCAAAGCAAGCCAGAAATGATCTTACAATACGAAATACCTCTCTAGATACATCTAGATATCTTTGAAAGTATACGCACAATAGACACAATGATTCGGTATATATTTTCTTACAAGCAAATTAATTTGAAATCGATAAATGATTAATCTAAATAACTGAGAGAAAAAAACTAAAGAAAATTTAAGTGCACCTCCCATCATGTCGGAGTACACTCCATCAAGGAGAAGATGACCATCCTCTGGATCACACAGACTATAAAATACAGTGTAATTAAATAGAAAGCAAGTTTTCATTATCATGTCAGCATTCTACAAAATAGCTCGTATATTTAATTGCTGGTAGCATCATCATCATCAATAAACTTCACTTCACAGGTTTGATATTCATATTTGAGCAGTAGTAGCAGAGTGGTGGGTCCACTTACGGAGGAAACACTCCAGCTATTGACATGGACGCTCGACAATATAACCACAGGGGTCCTAAAGAAAGTCAGATCAAGCCAAAACGAAATTGCTCATTTTTTAACATCCAAAAGTCTCTTTCTTTAAAATAGTCTCCATCCATCCCCCTCCTCCAGTCAACATCAATTAAGCGCTAAGCAGGTTCGACTCGGATTGAAGATGCTTTTATGTACTTAGGTTTTAGGTGTATTCTTTACCACGGAACAAAAGATTTTACATATTTTAGCAGAAAGGACTCTCTACGTACTGCCCTACCTCAAGACTACCATACCGGAAGAAGTCTCATCTTAAAAACAGAAAGAAGCATTTTCAAAGCATTTTAAGCAACAAACAATTCATTCCACAACCATTTAAAAACTATTTTCAAGCAACGTGCAGAGCTACATCATTCAAATAATTTAGCAAAAATGATATGATTATGATGATGAGAATCATCACTACCAGTGATCGCTAAAGAGAACTGGCTAACCATGAAATTAATACAACACCGAATCATTGCATCTAGGTAATTGCACTTTCTAATTATAACGTTGATAGTTGAAATGGGTCTTTAACACGCACATGGTAAGTTACATACGTAACCCCCGTCTAAGAGAAGATGTCCATCCGTTGGGTCGCAAAGGGGCGGCATATACCCAGACAAAGACATACTGGCTCTTGTATAACGCCACAGAGATCCTAAAGAGTTAAATTCATATAATGTACTTGCATATACTTATTTTGTGTCAATCGTTAAATCCCAGTTTTAGTGCCAGCTATGTCCACAATAATATCTACAATACAATATTATGTTAAAACGATTGAGTTAGACAAACATAACAATAGTATTAGTCTGCTTCAATTTAGTCTAATTACAGAGAGTCACGTTGTGTTAGCTCAGTTGAAAGAAGGTTCCAACAGACAGAAATTGCAAACAAAACATTCAGGCGCATAACCGCATAACAAATATAGAATCATAACAAAGCCTTAATGAAATTAGATAACTCTGCAATATGTACATGAAACATGATAAAACAGGGGTTGGATTCGAACAGAATGTCGATGTCGGTTGCATTTAGGTTACTGGACAAAACTTGTTTAGAAGCAACGAGCCAACAATGCCAGACACAAGCAATTCATGCTGAAATAATGGTCAAAGGTTTGGAGTTACCGTATGTGTGTACTCTCATGGCACTGGACGTAATATCTGTTGTAATATTAAAATATGGTAACCACAGATCTTCTATCTGAGTGTCTTCAAATGTATCCTTTAGCGTTTGATTAAACCCAGCTCCACTAAACATTGATGTAACTGGATAGGTGAGATCTAGAGCCTGTCGCCACCATTGGGTCATTTTCTGAAATAAGAAGACAAAGCAATTTAAAAGTCGCTACATTTCACCTTTACAGAAAATGAAAATAAATTCTAGAAAATTGATTGCTATATGCTATATATATATACCTTTGACCATTCTCGAGCTTTTTGGGTAACTGTCACAATATTCCTTTCCATTGCGTACAAACCAGACATGAACGCACCTGAAAAACGTTAAACAGACGTCGTTACAATGTTATTTTTTTATACTTGAAAGTTAAACTACTAGATAGGGAAATACAAATAATTTAATCTTTAGATATGCAGTTTGTACCTATACTGACACCGCCGACCATATCAATTGGAATTCCGACTTCCTGTAAAAATGCAGATATCTTGCAATTAGCCACGAGCCTTGCATATCCAATGAACATAAATAATCAAATCTTATCTATGAAGCCAATCCTTCTTACTTGGATTGCTTTAAGCATCCCCACATGCGCTGCTCCTCTCGCTCCGCCACCTCCTAGTACCAAACCTGCATTGGAAATATAAAATTTATTATGATATTTTAATCAATGATAACAACATATCACTCGACTCGACTCGACCCTAACGAAAATTCACAAACTACGTACCAACGCTGGTTCCTGTTAGCCATCTTGCGAGCCGTGAAAAGTCTGAATGAATGTTCGGTTCAGTCTTCATTACAAAAGAGTAATAATCGGGCTATAAAATAAAAAATACATACACTTTCAATACTAAACTTTTTATGCTGAAATACAAATAAATTTGAATAGTGACAAATTCTGCAGGTCATACCATTCTAGACTTTTTTGAAAACATCCTCTTTGGACATTGTAAATGGTGATGTGACGAACACCATGTCCGGGCGTTTAACCATAAAGCAGTATCCTTTGGTCTTGATCCTTCTTTATGAAGAAGAACAAGCTCTTTTTGTGTACGGAATGCCAAATGCTCCAATTGTTTTTCCACCTAAAATAAAACCGTTCCGTCATATCTAATAATAACTATCTTTCCCACCTGACTCCTCACATCACTCTTCATAATACTTGTCATTTTACCTTCCCAATAATGGGTTCAGTTTCCCCAAGGCCAACAATTAGAATACAATCAGCTTGGCGAATGCATCGTTGAGTCCACACATTCATTACGGTATCACATTGATATAATACTATTCTATGCTTATCTTCTTGCTGTGCTAGCCACGAATTTAATTTGTACTCATTGGCAGAATCTAGTATGCTATTTCCAAGCAGCTCTTTCATATAATCAGACGTAAGTCTTAAGGCAGCTCCTACAAAATTAAAAAAAAAACAAGCAATTAAATTTAAACAATGTTTGTTGCACAAAAGTTACATTGAACTACTGAAAAAACCGTCGTTTTAAAAAGAATGGCATACCAATGTTGGAGAGAGAATGTATTAGTTCGTGAGTAAATGCAGAGAGCGGAACGTCTTCTGTGACAGCAAGAACTGCTACAGTAGAAAAGTTAACGTGAGAAGGCTTGCTTTCAATTTTTGGTGGCCCATGTGCATGAGGCTGCTGCCAAGACCCTGAGGACGTAAACATAACAGAAGGTAAATTAATAATATAATAAGAAAATAAGAAAAAAGAAATTTTGAAAATATATTTGATCTTTAGTGTCTGACCTAGAATTCGGTGTCCCAGAAGCTGAATAAGGCGAGTCAATACAACTGGATACTTTAACTTGATTGCGTTCAAAAGTCCCTCGGGAAGTTTTGCAAGCTCTGTGTCTCGTACAGCCATAACCGTTGAACTTCGTGGATATGAAGTCAAAGTTTCAACGATTCCAACGAGATCCCCTCGTCCATGCTCTCCAACTAGTTGCTTCTTCCCATCCGCACGAGTTATGACAGACCGAAGACGTCCACTTAGCACAATATAAGTGCAATCAGATTCGTCTCCCTGGCGGTACAATGCTCTTCCTCCTTCCAAAAATATCCAATCCATTGCAAAATCAATCTGTCTGACGAAAGGACTCAGCCGTTTCACAACAATGTGAGCCACATGTAAAACTATTTTCGGTTTTACAGCCATTAACCTACATAAATAGACATTTTTACTATTATATTAGAGTACCAACACTACCAACACCAACCTAAAATTACAATGCCACAAAAATTATAATTGCAAAGAATATAAGGACATACGAGTAAAATGCTGAGGATGACATTGCGGCAACTTTTGTATGATGTTTGGCTCGTATCGTAAATATCGAAGGTTCTCCGGTAAGTACCGCCAATGCTCCAACAAATTCGCCAGGATGTGCATTAAACATCAACGCGTCCCGATCGCTTTCCCTTTGAGTTAGAGTCAGCAGTCCAGAGAGCACGAATACCAGACCACAGTCCAGCTAAACGCAATCAATTTCATTCATTTACTTATATATTCGTAAGTAAAGCTTCTAAAGCGGCTTGAATATTTAAATATTTTAAAACTGACATGTTGAGATTCTTCTTTTGCAAGATATGCTCCAGCAGGAATATCTTTCAAATGGATAATGTCTCTGAGACCAGAGTCTTCCTCCAGTCCTAAATTAATCCTGAACGCAATGATAGCTTGTCGAAGTAAGGCTTCTGAATCAACTTGATGATGATTATGATTGTCGTATTCTCCATAGCTTCCAGAACTTCCAGCGCTTCCTTGTATTAACATAGTTGGTACTGCGGGATGGATTCCAATCTGAACTGGAATGCTATGACGTTTCCTTAAAACTGAAGGTTGGTTATCAAAAGCAGGTATTCCACTCAAATTGGTTGACATTCCGGAATGCATTGCAGACGCATCCGAATCAAGTAAGTCTATAAATACAATTTGCCAATCATGAATCAAATATGCATCATCAGTTTTGACTGAAGCTTGAAATATACTTGAAAGTTAAATTTAAACGAACCTGGAGTCTGGGATGAACCATCATCATTATTGGACTGTTGTGCATGTACTGTATTTCGTCGTAGAGGAGAAGCGCCTAAAGTAACGCTTTTTCTCTTGGAAGCTTGTACCAACTCATGGCTCAAGCCTAGATGCTGATGAAGGGCGGTGAAAGTGACCCGGTTAAGGCGCACCATGATAATTTGAATGACACGGACAAATGTTTCCGGATATTTTTCAAATACTTCTCGAAACGCAGCCACAGGCAGTTTTAGCACTACTGAATCTTCCAAGGCTTGTGCAGAAACAGTTTTGAAAGGTTGTGGATGCCCCTGTTAATAAAGAAATATTTCTCATATGATTATGAATCATCATCTCATATTGTTCCACCTTATAATAGACTAAGCCACGAAATATAAAAGTACTACCGACTACGTACCGTTAAAATATCCGTAAAACTCAATAATGATGCGATTGAATCTCCTTCCTGTACTACTTTCAAAGTTATCGTTGTTCCATCAGTTTCAGTAATAAAGACATTCAGCCTCCCACTTTGGACAACATAAAAATTTTCATCGGCATCACCTATTTATCGATAAAAAAGAGTTTGAATTTTTGAGCTTGATGTCAGTCGTTATTCACTGGAATTAAACTAAATCACGGTTTCAAAAATCGAAAGCTTACCTATCCTAAACAGATATTGTCCTGCCGTCACATGGCATGTTTCCATATGCTTACAAAGTTCTAAAAACAGCGGACGCTCAAAAATTCCAAACATCCTGTTTACAGTAAAACGAAAAATCCGAAATTACTTAAATACACAATCAATTAATACCTTTCACCTATTATAAATTATGAATCAACTTACCTAATACTTTGTAGCATATAAGTAACTTCGGGTGGTAATAGTTTATCTGCTTTATTGGAGACATCTTCCTGCAAATACTCTGCAGCAGGTTCCAATACCTAAAACAGTAACGTGAGATGATAAAACCTGGCTACAATATAGCTTCTTCATTTCTCAATGACAAAAATAAGTACATATTATAAAAATTACGTGTAATTGTGGAGGTTTTTCATCCTTCTTTATCTTAAGTAGCTGCTTGGTGATGCGAGAAATAATTTTCTTCTTTTTATTGGCCCCTGCAGATATATTTTTAACTTTTCGCAGCATTTTTCGTCCATAAAATAGAACCTTGTCCCTCTTCCTAAATCTAGTTTTTGTAACTGATACTTCTTGCAAGGCATCTAGAAAATCATTCAAACAATACAAAACTTAGCAAATTGCTTAATGCTTAGACAACTTTAATTTCATAAACTTGGAATAACAAACACTTACATTTACGGCGGTAGCGGCGGACTAGCCAAGTGATAACCGCAATAAGAATACCAAATCCGATGGCAAAAAATGTTGAAACAATAATAACCTGTAAATAATTAAAATTGCGTCAAAAATTTCTTCTTTCATGTTTCTAATCCCAAAGTCAAATCATACTAAAGTATTTATTCATTCAATTTTCTAATTCTTAATCTATCTTATTTATTTATTCTAATTTTGAGCTGTAAATGAATTTTTAAACCCTTGACTATGTATTTACAATATATAACAATATTGTTCTTCGTAAAAACAGAGTAACAATCTACAATCCATTACCAATAATTCGCTGCTAATCATGATTGTCGACGCTTTTTCTTAATTGCACGAAATCTAAAAGGATACCGCCTCCTCCTCCAATGACCTTAGGAACATATACTCAAGTTTTTGTCTCTATAATAGTGATCCATTATGTGTTAGGTCAAAACAGACTTTAAATGTTGAATGGAAATAAGTGTAAGTAAGTGTAATTCAATTAACAAAAGTGATTTAAAACCCGACATTAATCTCTCACCTGATCACTGAAATATCTTGTAGATTCACCAGCGCTGCTGCTAGTGTCAAACAAAGTGTTGTTCAGCTGGAACAGGTTTTTCAATATATCAAGAGCGTCAGATAATAAAGAAGGCACTGCAAAAAAACAATAAAACATCCCATTGCATTAGATACCTTGGCACTCCCATATTCGCTATATATTCAATAAATTGCAGTTCCATCCCTGGACCACTCACTTCTTGCCAATTTACCGCAAGGTCAATGACCAACACCAATGATAAGATGACAAGACAATGATAACCAACTACGCTGATTTATCTTACTTACTCTTCAGTGATCGTTGTCCAATATATAACAGTTAGATTAGACTATGGCACGGCCGTTTAGTTCTGAATATTACTGCTTCAAAATAGCTGGAGAGGAGCTTCTTATCAATACCACAACAGCCCAACTTCTTTCATGTTTCATCCTTCAAGTCTCCTAGATAAGGTTCTTACTCGAAACCTTCAAAACATCAAGAAATGAAATATGAGGAAAGTTTCAATAATTAAAAGAAAAAAGGAACCTTTAACGGTCATTTCAAGTTTTTAAAATAACATTAAGGTTATTCGAAGTATTTACCTTTTACACTTATCTTGGAAGATTTTAATTCATCGTTGTCTGCTCTTAACTTCTACGATACAAATTTCCGAAAAGGACAAAAAAAAATCAATTATCATTATCAATTACGACAACTGATAATATTCAATAACATTTGACATGCTAGTTTTAATTATATTCCCCATCATCCATCACTTAAATTGCTTATCAGCCAAAACATTAAACCAACAAATCAAAGTCCCCGATTACCTTTGTATGATTTTTTTAATGCTGACCTTTAAACTAAAGCTGGTGTATAGAACTATCTATTGATTACTTTCAACTTTATTACTGATGATGAAAACGTTGAAGTGGAAGTACTTAACTTCACAGAATTACACTAAAACAATCAGATTCAACTCAGCGTTATCAGCAGTTTACTTCACAAACTCGACTTTTTGTAAACATTTTTACGCTGTTTTTTTCCTTGACTTGACTCATCTTCTCTTCCTCATCTGCTTGAACAACAACACTTCATCTGTTCATCTTTATCATGGTTTGCTGCGTTGCAAGATCCTACACATCTGCTGGCTAAGCTGAGCGCTTCTTGTGGGGTCTGTGCTTACGTACTAGCAAATCTTTACACTAGTATGTGAACAGGGCTGTGCTCTTAACTCTTTCTATTACGCTGCGCTGTATGTTTTGATTTTGTTCTACGAAGTAACGTTTATGTTGTGGGTTGATGACTGATATATGATGATGATGATGATGATGATGATGAAGCTGATTTTAAAGTGAAAAATTGACAATGATAATGGCAAAGTTACTATATATGGTTATATTGGTTATTTAATATCATTACACGGTTCATTAATCATACTTGATAGGCAACATGCGCCGTAATAATGATATGGTTCTTCACACGTTTTTCTCATGGCATATATCCGATAAACCTACAACGAATGATTATTCCAATAATATTCCAAGGTCCAAACGTAAAATGCTTTATGGCGTTAGTGATGCCGTCTAGCTTTTGTGGCTGTTGTGGGACTGGCATTGTTATGGGACATGAAAAATATGATATTCCAATTTGTGCGATACTTACTTACTTGCTTGTCCTATAGTCTAGTGTAGACTTATTAATCACATCTTAATTGATGATAATAAAATAGATAATGAAAGCCCATGCATATAAGATGGCAAAGATAGCATAGCCATCAAACTATTGTTATCAGCTATTGTTTATTTTATGTATTGCAGATCATGGGAACTTCGAACTTTTACGTATGAACGACTGTGACTGTGATTTGATATTTCTTCTGACTACTACGCCAGAGACAAGAGCATGTCATTTGATCATAAAAGTTAAGTATGTTTAAGCGAGGTCTGTGATGCTGATGCAATAGAGCAAAAACATAAGTTATCAGTTTTCCCCCCAATTATGATCATAATGGAAGGGAATTCATGTTGCAAAAAGGTGGAAGTTATATTATGTAATAAAAATCAACACTTTGGGATTCCCGAATTCTTCTCGAGATTCATTTATTTTTCAATTCAGATTCATTCAGCATACTATACCAATGCATTGGTAACTTTCTGTAACGATTTTGATTTTTTTTTTCAATTCCATGCATTCGTAACATACTCTAAAGTATTTCAATTTTTACAGTTTTGTATTATTTTACTTATTTTTGTAGCCTAACTATTATAATCTCATGGCCGCACACTTTACCGTAGCATACATAGCTGCGTGATTAAATCTTAACTTTATTTTCACTTTACGCATCATTCACTTTCCAAATTACAAGAACGCGATACAAAACCTATACAGCGAAATCACAAAGCACAAAAGTAGTTCCTCTTACAATTCCCGTAAAGGAGTTACACATTCGGAACTTGAAACCCTGTGATTAATTTATCTGAAGAAAGCAAGCACAGTATGGCCGATGCAAGTTACTTATTGAAGGTTACAGGTTTTAAAATATTGGAAGGAAAAGCATTCGATCGGCTAACGAGAGGGATACCCTTCATGCCTTATCGTTATATCAATTATCATTTGTCTATACATACTAATTTCTAATCCAATATACATGATAAATGTCTACATTTAAATTTTCCAAACTGTGGAAATACTAAAAATAAATTACTGTAAAGCATCATTATCAACTTCATTTGTTTATCTAATTACAAATCGTTCTCAGATTCTATTCTTCTGCTTACAATACAATCGTACTTAGTTAACAGTTTTCATTGCTAAAAAGCACACTGCAGAGCGCAGTTAAGAGGTTTTCACCTTTGACATTAAGAAAATCATCATTTATGGTCAATTAAAGAAATATTATCACTCGTATCCTACAAGACTTTCACTTATCGCTAGAGAAAGACTACTTGAATATATTTACATACCGCAGGCTAGGAAATGATTTTTGAGCAAATACTAATCAGTACGGATGCATGCAATATCTACGTTTACCTCGGACTAAATTGCTACTTTTCCGTACTGTTGTACAAAATGAAACTGCGAATACAAAAAAGGACACATACTTACTATTTAACTAACTAGCAAAATTTTTTGCTATATGAAATGTATTGTAGGTAAAAAAGGAAAATAAATATACAGTCATCTCATCCATATGGATAAGAAACAATCAGAGTCGTTATCGTCATTGGCTGGAGTATCCAACAGACAATCCGGTAGTGGGGCGAAGTGCGACATTTGTCTTACAATCTTAAAAACTCTTTCTCTCATACAACTCTCGGAGACATTAGGCATCATTGTTGAATACATTGTAGTGTCATAATCAAATTCATAATCGAAATAGGTAGGAAGTTTGGATTCACACGCCACATTCCTTTACAGTGAGATTAAGGGCGCTGGTGATGGTTGGGAAGAGGGATGAGGAGTCAATATCCGAACTCTTGGCGGATTTAATGTCGATATCGTTTCCGTTATAGGGAATGACGTTTCCACTTTGGAGTGTGTTCAACCCCTGGTCTTCCATGCTTGTTCCGTTGGTGTCAAATTTGAATGGGAGGGAGCTCTCATCGACAAATGCCGCTTCGGGGCTTGTAGCTGCCACCTTCACAAGAATAAAAAAAAGTGAAGCATAAAGGTTAGCGGAACTCATTTAGTTTGTATGTTATGTTATGATTATTGATAAACATGAAGAATACTTTACCTGTAATAATTCCTCCTGGTGCTCAGTAAAGAAAACGCTAGTCTTTGCCTCGATATGGTCATGAATCCTGTCAAAGATGACACCATGCATGCCCAACTCCTTCAGATACCTCATTGTTGCCACGTCATTGTTATCATCGCCCCAACAAAATGCCACAAGACCATGGCTTGTTATTTGCTTCACTTGGGTTGGGTCCCTTAAAATGTCTTCTGTGTGGACATTCAACCCCTGTTCAACACAATCATGACGTTTTACATTACTGTAAGGTTTATTGGGAGTAGAATTAGATAATTAAATTGAAACTGGCATTTTACCAAAATTCCGGCAAACCGGGCATAGTTGATGGCAATAGGAATATTTTGTGTGCGGGGATCATTATACTCAGGGTACTTTTGGGTAACCCCTTGAGTGAGGAACAAAACCGGATACTTGTTCTGTTTCAGCCTTATCCTGTTTTAGTCCAAGAAAAATTGACATATTATTCCAATTAACTTTCCTCCAAGTTTTCAAAAATATTGTTGGAATGAAATTGTAATTTTTCTTACATGGTGCAAATGTCAGGGTGAAAGCACGAAAACACGACTCTCCGTAAATCAGCATATTTCAGTACAGTCTCCAGCACGATATCGAGATACATGTTCAGCTCAAAAGGATTTTCCAGCTCCCATGACCCATCCTTCAACTGCATAGTCCATTTCACCTCAATATTAAAGCCCACGTGTGCCGCCATATTTTTCAATGCCAACTCCAAAGTCGGGAAGGGATCGTGATCATCGTCGTGACTGTCTTCATCGTGGAGCTCATCTTCCAGATGAAATACCTACGTATAGATAATTATGTAAGCAACGATTCTTATGATATTAAAGAAGTTAACATACTTTAGGTATTGGAAAAAGAACTGAATCTTTCCACGCATAACATTGGGCAAAATTCGGGTGATTTCAACGAATGGACAGAACGCAACATAAAGTCAAAATGAGGCCTCTACATTCCAACAACTTAACATATCGAGAAAAGGCCATAACTGAAATTCCTCCAGTACTGTAAAGGATTGAATTGGTGAAAGCAAGTCGGGACTTGATGTGGATATAATGTGCTAATAATCCTCATATGACATGCAGTCCCAGCAGAGGGTGAGGCCGGGTGAAATGAATTTGGATTGAACTATTACCTAGAACTTGATAGTGGGTCTACATCTAATTTCGTAGTGTCCTCTCCCACGTTTGTCAGGTAGGATTACAAAGTTACAAACTAACTACGTTCTCTCTCTCGCATAATTTCCTTGTGCCATTTACAGTTGCGGTTATTTCAAGCAATAATTTTGGTATTTCGTTATTGTTAAGTTGTATATTTGATTATAAAGCGATCATCGTTACCACAATCAATGTCAAGCATGCATTTAATAGTCTGATACTATTATAAAACTGTGAAGCTTGCTCTGTTTTATTTCATAACATTTAGCTGTTAGTACTTGAAATCACTCTTGGTGCAAAATCATTCAATTCAAAATTCCAAGCCCGTTATTAACTTGTTGTATTAGCGTTTGTTTCGCTTGACATTATGTAACAACGAAAACAAAGCCATCAGCTCATCAGATCGTCAACATCATGTGAAAAATCAAACAGAAAACTTGAACATTTGTTTCCAAAACAGACCTTCCTCCTTGGAGAGCTATTCATTTTATGACTAGGACCTGACCGTAAAGACTTCTCAAAGTCTGTCCAATCTACCAAATACACCTATGTAAGTACCAGAGGGGTAGAGAAGAGAGAGGTTGCAAGTTGCAAAAATAGAAAAGATAGAATATAAACATAGACCAATACAATACATCGATAAACATTCATTATATATTAAAATATTAACATATTAAATATATCAAAATACTCTATATTCGCATAATTGAGAATATATTCTTTAGGTAATTCATAAACGATAAGTAAGTGCCTAGCCATACATGTATGTACATTTTAGACAAGATATTAAATATATAGCATTTGCAAATTATTCATGGTTATGTCTGAAAGAGGATAGTGCAGGACACATTTTCGCATTGATGAGAAGTTAAAGAAATTGCAAACATAATTGGGGCTACGTGAGCCCACAAAATGATAGGAAGTATTTTCGCTTTGACATTGGAAAACACTCATTCATATTGTTTGTTTGTGATGGTGCGTGATGAAATGGCACAAAAACTGTTTTTTTGTACATTTAAATACCTATGTCATTTTTATATTGCTAAGCTCTTAGTGAATAAGCCGCATGTGCTAAATTGTCCAGAAATAAACCTCATAAATGCTCATTCATATGCATATAGACTAGATAATAGATTGGGTGATTAAACTGCTTTCACCTTGAGTTCATGGAGTTGGTTGAGGGTCAAATCCTTGACAGGAATTTTAAGAGTTGTCAGCTCCCCACCTTTCTTGGCTTTTTGGTGGAGACCAATGTTCACATGAAAATCGTGAAAGAGGACAGGGACCAAGTCCTTTGAGAGCTGGACATCAAACTCGACAAAGTCCGCTCCGTGTTCACCTGCCTTCTGAAGTGACGCGATAGTATTCTCACGAATGTTTGTGCACCTGTCAAATCATTTTAATGAATAAACGATTCGTTCTCATTTTACCCATCCATACATATGAAATGTTACATGCAGCATTTATTTGTTATAAACCTACGATTTAAACTTCCGTCCAGAGTTTCCAGCCCCTCGATGACCAATGTCAAGTCCCTTCCATTGGTGCTTCCAGTACCTGCTGTAGCTCACCCTCATGTCACATGGAGTGTTTCGGAGTGGCTTCACCACGATGTATTCAACTAGGGTGAAAGGAGAAAGTCTGTAAGCATTATTTCATTTCATTTTCATACCTATCGTCCGCACACTTCCTTGAAGCATGCAGACTTTGTGCTGACTTCGTTCTGAGACCAGAGTTGGGCACTTCAGACTTTCAAGATGAGAAATTATATGAATCGTTGATTTTTATATATTTTTAGCAAAAGAAAAATGATAAAGCATAAAACATGATTTGAGCTTTTCCTCTTACTAATTTACATAGAAGAAAGATGATGTATCGGATATTTTTTTATCAACCATGTACCATTAGAGAGGCGATGGCAGATGAGCTGTAACGAGTTGATAGAATAAATAATGGATAAACTTGTTTACAAATTACCATTCATAGTTTGGGCCAGTCAATTTCGAATGAATTAGTATTATGAAATAAAATTACGCCTAAACAAGCGTCATATACATTATCGTTAGTAGGCTCTGAAATGCCATGCAATCATCCCAGGTACGAAGTCTTGTTTTTACATCCATTTCGAAGTTCTACACTCAAACATATAATAATTAAGTATACTATATGATCATCTTACTCGTTATCTGTCCGAGTGGCTCTTGCTTTACACTTGTAATAGGCACAGTGACAGATCCCACAGAATCCCTCAAGTTGCTCGGCAAAATGTGACAAAATCCAACGTGCTGAGGAATATCCTCGTTATTATCCAAGTAAAAGTCCATCATATATGCCTACGTTACGCAATAAAAGCAATCTTTCATTCTAACGTCACCATCAACACACCCATTTTTTTTTGATTAGCAGTCGACTCAAATTGTCAAATTAAATTTTGTCATTATCCGATGTACACTACTGTTATGCTGACTCGGTGTATCAGCGTATCAGTAGATTTTTTTCATCTTTGGTATCACTTTTTTATCAGTTTAGATTAAAAATATAAAAATATGATTTTAAAAGCCATACATGGAAGACGACATGGCGTGACCCTTTTTATTATCGACGCAGCATTCAATGGAGTCAATCATAACTTATATTGCACACCCACGCCATGTTGTTTCTCATATCAAGAATGTATCATATCATATTTGTAATCCCTATGTCTGGAAATTTCAACATTTGATTGACATAGTAAAAATAGTTAATTTTAAGGTTAAGCATATTATATACAACGTGTTCATTCAAAACGGAGAAATCATCTTTTTTTTTAGTTCCGGCTCATTATATATATTAGTTGGAGCACACCCTATTTTTTGTAATTAGAGCATGCTCTGATTTTGGATAACGTAAAAAAAGAATGAAAACACTTTTCATATGAAACTGCTTCGTAAAAAAGTAAATGGAATGTCAAAAGACGCATACCACTGTGTGAGGCTGAAGGACCTGCGCTTGAAAAATCACAATCTCTCCATCTGTGTACCTTCGGCCAAATTGTTGCTGGAGTGTTAGCTGATACTCATTCTCGTTCAGAACTGCCACCTCCACAATTGGCCAGCCAGGGATCGGCTCCTCGCAGGCTGATGATGAGTCCTAAAAATGTGGGAAAGTCAAGGACAATACCGAATTACTTAGTTGCCCTTCTATCATCATGTTGCAAAGTTTAATTGGTATGAATTTATAGTATGATGTGACCTACCTGATAATCCATTCCATCAGCAAATTCGGAGATGGAGTTCTGTCGAGCCAGATTCACGGAAACCATTCGTACTCGAACCTAAGCATTTGCGAAGCGATTTCGGAGTAGTCCAAGGAGAAAGTAATACGACGATTTGAGATCAATCGATCCCACATTCATACAGATTTAATAACACTCGCCAATGCATTATTTCAAATATATATATAACTTTCACTTAACTCGGGGAAAGTATGTATGACAAAGCTTTAGATTGGAATATATAAATCTTACCGGAGTATTCCTAAAACGCTTTCTCCAGAACTGGATGGGAGCGTTCGAGACCTTGAACTGAATGCAGGTCTCTGCAGTAACCCATCCATGTTCGATGACCTCGACGTTCCCATCATAAACGCCAAACACATCAATGGTGCCGTCATCATGGCATGACTCTGCAGATCATTGAATGTTAATTCGTCTACACTCATGATCCTCTCATATTTTTTTTACTCAGGTTTCATGATCGATGGCCAACAACACATGTTATGCAATTCTGTCGTTTCGTGCGTTAAATTCGCATGGGTGATGATATGAACTTTTATGGAGGAAGAAGTAAGGTAAGCACCATTATATGTCAGTTGCCTGATGATTCTTGGCTGGATATTGGTCTCCCATCTGCGGACAACGTTGACACGGCCTGAATCTCCGGTAAGGGTTGGGGGAGTACCAAGGATCATGCAGACAAAGTAGCGGAACTTTATGTCCTTCCCCACGGGCAGTGACACTTGACCGTGCCATACCTCAGGGTTTTCCGCACTTTCGTACCTTTAATCACAAAGAGAATTTTGTAAGTTTGCGTAAATACGTTGTGTATTACGTAGTATGCAAATATATTTATGCTCTTGATGGGTGAAAGGTCAAAGAATAGGAATTATCTAATATTTCATAGTATGAAACTGTAATAAAATGACGAAAAACATTAATTTGCGGAGGAAGCAGAAAATTATCAGATAAGTTGGGAGTAATTGAAACTTGAAATCATAAAGCAATTATATTGATTATGAAAGCAATCATGAGTATTTACCTACATATGATACTACAGTGTCTTTGACCGACTGAAGATGACGCTTGATCATAAACGATGGTTCTGGTAAATACTATAGCCATTAGTCAATATAACATGCTACTTAAATCCAAACAACTACTTATATTACAAATGACATTGTACTCTACGGATGATGTTTCCGGAAATAATTATTTAGTAATGTTTGGGCTTAGGGGAAAATTTAAATGTTGAATGATGATACGTTCTGGGATGTTTGTCATAAGTAAATACATACGGATGAGTAATACATAGGTATATTGAGTACATCAAATAAACCACTTGTCAAAGCATGTTTAATTTAGGAATCGACAAATGAAAGAATTAAAAGCATTTTTATACTTACTCTGCTTTCCTTTGTAACGGGAAGGCTCCTTCGTTTTTCCAGCTACCAAGTTGGGGACAGTTTCCCACAACGCAAACTGTCTCACCGGCGTTGGTGCTGCAGCGGACTCGAAAAGCTACTTCTCGTAGCTTTTGGGCTTGAGAATTCGTCATTTTTAAATCTACGGAAAAATTAAACCAAATACAGATATTTATGAATACCTTCTGCACATATTTTTCTCTACATGATCAATGTATCAAATTAATTTTAAATATTATTGCAAATCACTGACTTGTAGAGGTTATAATTGTAACTGGAAATGTTATTTGTATTGTATTCTAATTACCCATTATACGAATGCTCAGTGATCAAAAAGAGAAAAAACTTTCTAATTTAGGTGCAAGCCTGAGATTAAATTTACTCCTTGAATTAACTAATATAATGATAACAAACCTATACTACAAAGTAACAAAAATTAAACGAAAGAATACAATTTCTCTACGATTTGTCATTAATTTAGCCAATTTAATAATTATGGCATTTGACCTATGTGACTTTCACACTGTGAAAGTCAAACTACGCTGGGCGTAAACCCGTTCAAATCACAGTTCAAGGCTTCTCAAGCTCCCCAATTCAACTCACATGAAGTCAAATGAAAACTTGCTATGATGATATGACAAAAGTAAACTTACTATAAAATAGAACTAGTATAGGTACCCATTTCCGTAGAACAGTTTTATTCTAAAAATGCGCATATTTTTGACATTGCGAGTAAAATAAAACTATCAAATAACAACTTGTTGACGCGTCGTATGCAGTTAATCATTAAAAAATGACATTAAAAAAACTGCAATTTAGCGTTTTTATCAAATGATACTGACATGAGGCTGAAAGGTTTAAGTTTTATTGCTGCTTTTCAATCCAATTTTAATGACTTTTCTCACAGAAAGCAGTAATAAATTCAAAGAATAATGTTACCACTTTGTATGACGCAAAATTTTGAGACGATGTCAATGTAAAACCGAAAACCAAAAAAACAAATTGACAAAGGAAGGAATTGACAAATGTTTTCAAAGGAAAATAGCTGGACATCACATTAGACATTGGGTTTGAATTAGGTATGGAACTGTCCGTTCATCCATCAAACTCTAAAGACTAATGGTGTTTACTAACGAGTATACATAAAAAAGTAGTTACCAATAATCCCTGTCAATTTGCTTGCCCGTTATGCTGACCTTCACTCTCACTGTCAGTTTAGTCGCTTGCACGCTATCATATTTATGATTCATAGAGGTCAGGTGCTAGTGGATTTAATGCTTTAATCATTAAAAAACATTGGAATGTTTACGTTTTTTTAGCTCGAAAACTGCCAACTTGAGACTTCCCCGCCCAATAAATATATCACTTTTTAGTTTAAGTTGATGATGTTGGCTGGAAACTTTTTATTCCTTAATGGTTCCATTAAACTACTATAGTGTCTCGCGTTCTTTGATCGAACTGAACCGTTTCATATAAACATTTTTTAAAGAATCTCACTTCGATCGTTATCCATTCCATATTACAACACACATGACACATATTATAAAACATACTGATCGAGCTTTGAGCAAATCAGAGCAAGAGTTTGGATAGGATCTTTTGACATTCTACAAATTAAAATTATGATAATCAAGTTATGTCTCAGCTTTCATTTTCATGTTTGACTTAATCTGATCACTATGAATCTTTCGCATGGATAAATATATATAGTAGACAAACAGTAGGGAATATAATGCCAGGCAAATTATCATCACAGTCTTGTATATTTGCGAGTTCGCATGACTCGTAGCAGTCATTGGCGTCATTGCAACTTTGTTAATTTAGGGGAAATGCTCTCTGCAGTTAAGAAAGTACTACGTAAAGATTGAGATATTAGCCGATTGCTTTAGAAGGATGATGAAATTGAAGTGTGGAACTTCACCATTGATCATTTAGCGCTACCCTAAAGCTTCTAACAACTTTGGGAAAGCGATAACTTTAAATGCTCAAAGTTCAACTTGTGAAATGTTTATGTAATTTTATATATTCACGTCATCACCAACCAGAACTCTTCACTTTACCACCTGCTGCTAGTGCTAATGTGACCACACAAAGCGAAAAACCCGTGCTGGATTTATCTATTCAATAGCCTTCACCGCGTGACGTAAAGGAAAGTTTGATAAACTTGTAGTTAGCAAAATAAGATAATGACATGGTATCCTAGAGTGCATCTAATGCACTCTCTCTAGTTGAAAGTACTTTCACTTTTCTCCCCTGTTAATTGCCTAATCTCAAACCGGTAACTACCGACTTTCCTTCAACTTTTCGCCATGGAACGTGTTTGAAATGTGTCTGTGCCAAAGACAAAAGGTTGATAATCCTGCAAATATATAGGAAAAGCAATCTTGACACTGTATCGTCACCTCCTACTGTCTATAAGTTGCAGAAAAAGCTATTCAAGACGTCATATAAAATTACAATTTATATTTGGCTCATTGGCTCAATACAAGCAAGTTTCAAATCAAAAGGTCTGAATTTAAACCAATGCCAAATGTATCCGTCTCGTGGCGAAAGGACGAAATCTATATATGAATTAAAGCGTGTCTGTAGCTTCAATGTATGAAGATTATTGCTCCCTTCCTTCTTCTAGATAAATGCTTTCTTACATGAGCTAAACCCATGCTTTTTCTGTTCTAATCCACGTCTTAGGCTTGCAAAGAAGTTTTCCTTGTGAGAAAATAGCAATTTGTTGACTTGCGATGACGAACAAAACGTATAGTGCAATATCGTTTGTGAGTATAGTAGAAATATAGTCGCAGGCTTCATATTTGTAGCTCTTTTACCATCACCTATTGCTTGGCCGACCCTGAGCCAGCCCTGAGCTTCAGATCGATACAGATGCTAATGTATGAGCCTACTGAAAATAAAATAAAACCGTAAAATACAAAATATAAGCCATTTCACAAATTTGCATGCAAAATTCTGAATGCTCGTATTCAACACGCGCTCAAAGAAAGTCCTCTTACTATAATTAAGGAAAAGGCAAAACTAAATAATCATCCGCATCCAGCAGATGGTCATAAAGTTCATTTTTGCAACCAGCATAATTGTGATTACTAAACGAAGGAGTACGGCATGATCTGACTTTTTTCAATACGCGTGGTTTAATGGCTTAGAGCCTACCTGTGGTACAAAGACCAACTTTTCTCTAAGCCATGTTCAAGGATTCACTGCACTTTTGGCAAGCAAAACGTAAAAAAGCGCTAGAGTAACGTGAGGAAGTTGAAATACCTCGGAAGATGCAAGTACATGGTTAAATAACTGCATAAGGTTATTTTGAACCTGTTACACGATCATGATCATGTAACCAGTGATTGGCCATGACCAGCTGTATCGGTATAAACTTATCAGCTCTTGTGACCTGTATGCACTTTCCAAAGTGCATCTTATCCTTATCGTTCAGTTAGCTCCTTTGAGGTTATGTATTTTTCTCTCTGATGCCGCAGTTGTGTAATAATTCTCTCGTGATGGCTATAAATTGAACAAAGGCAAAAAGCCAGAGAATTTCCTGCTTAACGTTATTCATTAATGAACGTTTCGGTTCATTGCTTGTTGGTAATATTGTGGCATTTCTTTAGAGCAAACTTGCAAAAAATATTTCCGCATGCAATCAGAAACCGCTAAAAATGGGTTTATTAGAGTAAATGCTGCCTAATTAGTTTCAAATTGTATAGATAAAGGAACGCAGGTATATGGCGAAGGAGTGGAGAAATAAAAGTACAGACAATCACTATTATCCTGAAATGACCTTCGGAAACAACTAGTTTATATCAGGGGAAACAAAGGTTCCTGAGTGGTCATTAAAAGACTATTTGTTTTATAAAATTATGAACACGTGCAAAGTGCGGATATCCATAGGTATGAATTCGTGCACAATTGCTGAAATTGCCAAACGAAAATATTTCTCCAAATGCTATGTATGTACATATATCTGTGGTGAAGTTAGAGAGTTATCAAAAGTCTGTGCTGTACTTTATAAAAATTGTACTTTACTTATGACCACTTATGTTTATATGATAGTTATAATGGAAAAAGATAATTTGCATGCAAATAAGTATTGAGCAAGTAGTTTTAAAGCAAAGCATTATTAATGTTGATAAAAGTCGCTTCATAAAACGTTCGCATGTTTACATTTCTCGTAGGTCACATTCATTAAAAAGTAACGTGAATAAAGCTTGAATAACGTGAGCTTGATATGACGATAAATTACTGATTGATCAACATGGATCACAAATCACAATTAACATTGGCAGAATGTGTTGTATAGGTGATCATTGATCATCATAAATCATCAATATCAATCATCGCAATCATCATTTTATTATTTTATCTACACCATTCTAGTCTAGACTAGACTACTTTCGTTTCGATTACTTCATTTGCTCGTGTTAATAATGTCGCATTGTATGAAACATGAAAGTAATTTATGTAAGCTGTAGAAAGAGATAAATTATCTGGCTTAGTTCTATTTTATAATTGCTATTATACTTAATTGTAAATTGATTTGACTCATGTGGTGTAGAAATGCGTTAGGAATGCCTCGTGCCATGTGATAAATACATGATTGCTAGTAAGTTTATGCAGTCATGTACTATCCATTACTTGATTGTATAAATTATAGAAAAGCTACTATCAATCTAGTCCTTGTCAAATAGCTGACAAAAAGTGCACAATAGGAATTCATAAAAATAGGTGTTTAATATTCAATATTGAATATTTTACGATTATTTGATAATTGGCTAGAAAAACAAGCCTTTTATTAGCCTTTTTGTTCTTGTTATTCACCATTGTCTTTCATTAATTTAACAGGTCAAATCGCATTGTGTTCGCACCGTAGTAGCTCCTGGAATCGCTATACGACTGACTTATTTGTAATTTTGGTTCAATAAAAAATGCTCACCGAGACCCAGACATTTGGTATGTGAGCATCCAATTTTAAGATTGACAGTACAAAATTCATTTTTCATGCAAATTACCACTAGATTATTATAGATTATCATATAGATTACTATGCAGAGTGCAAAGGACAACAGAATGTACTTACCTTTTTTCTTGGACAGAAATCAAGCAAAATATTCAGCTCTTCCGGATTCTCACTGCCTTGAATTCTCAGAATACTCCCCTTCACTTTTTTACTATCTCGGGTATGCTTTTTCTCTCAAGCAGTTTCCCCAAAATATATTAAATGCTACTTTCCCATTATTAGTATTTCTCAATATTTCTCAATATTTCTCAAATTGTTATATACTTATTAAGAAAAAAAATCCCACAGGATAATCTCAACTCCTTTCTTTGACGCTACTTTTCACAAAGATTGCTCTTTTTTTTAGCAAGTCAGGATTTTAAAACAGTTCACAGCGAGCTTGACTAGCGTCAGTGAATGAATGCCGTCCTGTCAGAAGAAGTCAAAGCTTCGAATATCTTTGTTTGCTGACGACTCGTATATGATTCGCTTAATGCCTACGCACAATTTGTGAAGATTGCTGAATGCAGACCTACGTCTGTTAAAAAATGATTGTGTGCTCTGTGGCTTCTTTATAAGTAGCAATTAGGAAATTGAGTTTCAACAGCTCCACATCCAAGCACTTTGCTGTTTTGTGTAAGAATGGTTTCCTTTCCAAAAAAAAGCCTCCATCACACCATACCGCGATCTAAGTTCCGTCTCGTCATGTTAGTGTTTACATGCATGCTATCGCTATCTATCATAAATAAGTTTTCTATAATGGGCTGCCTCAGTTTTTGGTCTGAAATTTTGCTGTGGCTGCTTCGATCGTATTGAACGAAACATAACGGATCAGTACGTAAAAGGAAAGGCAGAGCATATTATTATAAATATTATTCCATTCTGAGGTTACTGCCATGCCGCTTCTGCACATATTGCTTTCAGCATCGTACATACATGACCTTTTCTACATGACTAGTTATTGCTATTCCACTGTTTTAAGGATGGCTAATGTATCGGCAGTTGTCTTCATTCATCATTTTATGCATCATTATGTCTACAAGTATTTCTCTTTTGAGATCTGTACCGTCCGTATCTATTCGTAGCATTCACTTATGTGACTAATAGAACTTACCAACTCACTCTTTTCACTGTTCAATGCTTACAGGCTTTGGATGTTTGTCGTGTATAGTACATGTATGAAATTTTTGGGCTTTTCAGAAGGACAAAGCGTACATATATTTTTTCTGGAGAAAAAGGTAAATCTTGGCATCGTAGTCGCATTATCTCGTCATGTTAGTCAGGCTTGTAGAGAAAGTTCACTCACTTTTGGAAATGGATGTATCTACATGTATCAACATGGATCATGAACATAACAAAAGCATTGGTTCTCTTATTGTTGAATATTATTAACTTCTTGACCCTTTCCATACTTTGGATTTTGGGCTCGGCTTTTGGCAATGCTACTTGGCTTGGAAGAAGCGAGGTTCCGTCCGGCTCTCCGAGTGCGATACATAGCCAGCACCGTTCCCATTTTTACATTGAATGTTTCTTGGGAACAGATATACCTATGTCTGCTGACACAGACAATCAAGCATATAGGTATCACTGTGAGTTAAAATAGAAAGACCCATTTTTTCGGGTGTCTAACTCGGGACGGGATTTATATTTCTTGCATAAACCAAATGATATATTTAGTATTGGTTACAACATGAGATATCATCATTCATATTCCCAGTTAGTTAGCAGTATCGTGGCATTATCAACAGCTTTTTATCTACAAACGACCTGTAGAAAGTGGCACAAGCCTCAGTCAGCCTCGTCTACGAAATGATTAGCCAGTTTATGTCGGAGCCTTTCCCATTATGCTTTTTCCTACACTGAACTTACTAGGTAGGTCGGGCAGACAGGAAATTTTTGTATTTCCATTTCCCTACCTTTGTCTGTCGTGGCAATTTTCATCAGGAATCAGAAAGATGGCCATTTAATGAACTAAAGTATCATTACTTCAATCGTTATTAGATCGATTCATACGTATATTGAAGATTGCTAACTTCCTGGTGTGCTAGTAGCAGCGCAATATAGTTATTGAACGGTTGGGGTGTTCAATCAACGTCAATAAACGCGCAGCGTCTGTGTCTGTTGAACCAAGTCATCGTACGACAGCCGAATATCATGCAACAAAAAAATTCTTGTCTATCTTTTTTTGCAAGAGCCACGACCACTTGCTTTAAATATTGCTCATGAAATGTATGTCAGGTTCCGTTTAAACTTTAGTTAAATTGAATGCAAAAAAGATACAAGCTAAGCGGTTGGTGGCATGAAAACACAGTCAATTCATATAGCATTCATATTCATATTCATTCCTATTGTATAATATTGGTAGCTGCGCCTTCTGTGCAATAATCATAGTTTTGGAATGAACATGCAAATATGTAAACGACATACGAGAATTATTGGATTTCGCATTTATTTTGCTTCTGCTGCTATATTTCAGTATACATGGGATTTGTTGTACACAAGAATGAACGAAATATTGCGCACATATTTATCATGCCATGTCGGAATTTTGCTTGCTGACATTTTCCCAAACACATACTCCCAAATCCTTTTCAAACAAATTTGCAAATATTGCAAAATGTAAGTATGTAATTTTGATTTGCATATCTGAAGGACTAGAAATATTTGTTCGTGAGCATGAGCTCCAACATTGGCCAAATATTAGCATCATAAGCTCGCAATATCATACATAATTTAATTCAACTTTGCAATTTTTATTCCTCCCGAGCCGTTCATTCACCTCAAAACCACCAACCACCCAAATCTAGTATATGGCGATGGGAAAATGAGAAGGTCGCCAATTTTTTAAATCCAGAGAAGCCTATACACTATACCAACTGCAGCAATAAATTCTTGATTGATTGATGAATTGCAACTCAATTACTGTCGATTTGCGTGCAACATAAAATGAATACAATCAGCGCAACCTCTACTCGCCACCACACCATCATAAAAATGAAGAGAAATCATAAATCCTTCAGGTCCCTCCTACTAATTTACTATATCTTCTATATTCATTTCATCTCATTCTCTTTCCCGATTCTAAAAAGTATATATTGTACTTGCCTCAACACTGTGACGCTGATTGCCATTTGACTCTAAATAGTTGATTAGAAAAAGTGCACGCCAGAAACGCCACTGCAGTATGCCATTCGCATTGTGAATGAATTGAATGAAATGAGGTCTTTGTTGTGCAGCTACAGGTTTATGTTTTTTTTATTGCATCGCATGCATCCATGTTTACCTGGCTGAATATAGTTATAAAGTTCCGGATTTTATCATACTTGAATGGCATGTATTGCCTATCTGGAGTAGGTAAATTAATTGCCATGACCTTGGGGAGTGGAATTCTGATGGGATTCTTCGGGAAGCTATCGGATTTACTATGGCTTATGCATATGATTTCAATCAACATACTTACATAAAACTACGCTTTAAAGCGCTTTAGTTCAGATGCAGCACAAGGGAAACAATGCGAACATGAGTAGCAATTTTCCAAAGAGTTCTACAATGAGTTCCTTTAAATCTCTCACATATTTGTATAGTGGGTATGTATGATTATTTATGACTTTTTTTAGGGGACAAATTCATTTGCTGAAGTTGTGTTCATAACGAGTAGTGCAAACAATGGAATGGAGAATGACCACCCTTAAATAGCAAAGTTATGTAATATACATCCAACGCAAGCCACACGCGTTCCCTGGAAGCTAATGGGTATCAACACTACCAACGCTGGGGGATAGTAGGAGTGAAGCGATGTGATGATGATGGGAGGAACAACTTCTATTGGAGACATCTACGATATGAAAAGGTGTAAATCGGATAATGTTTTGTTGGGATACGAGTCAGGGTTTGGCATTGCACACGCGCTACTTCAGTAAACAGATAGGTTTTGTAGCATGTCCTGTATTTGTATACATGCAATTGCTGGAATAACAGGTGAGAATTTATAATTGGATTCATGGCTAGTTAAGCAACTGGTAAAAGAGATTAGCATAATGAAAGAAAGAAATCAGTTAGATGTCAAGCTGCCATTTTAAAACATCCTTTAATTTGCCAATATGGGGTTCAGGCTATATGGAAATTAGTATTAAAATCTTAAAATTCGCAATGTTGCAAAAATTGAACAAGTTGCCTTCAAACTATAACTAGGTCAAATCATTTGTCCTGCTTTCTCCGGAGAAAGGTCAGTGAAAGTGAGTCCTTTAATAACAACGAAATGGGCGTCAAAAGTCGTCAAATCACAGAGTTCCCTACAGCTTTCGACGAATCAACAACCCCTTATGGACTGAATCAATTCACCCCATCTGCTAGATCCCTGTCCGATTTGAACAGTGGATTCGAGCGTTCTTCAACAACCTCTTTCGCCGGCTCCAAAGTGTCAATTAGAATGGCCAAGACAGTATTCGTAGGAGATGTAGGGGTGGGAAAGACCTCAATCCTCAACAGATTCTGTCGAGACATCTTCCAAAATGAGTACAAGGCCACGATTGGGGTGGATTTTGAAATGGAGAGATTTTGGATCCTTAACGTACCGTTTAATTTACAAATGCAAGTAGTAATCGTTTGAAGATCTGGATGTCTCATGTGAAGGTTGTGAAAAAATTAAATACGAATTGAATATGATCTTGTTATAGATGGGATACAGCAGGCCAAGAGAGATTCAAGTGCATTGCTGCCTCCTACTATAGAGGATCAAATGGTTAGCTTGCACTTTTCCCTATTGAGAAATCCTACTGAAATGAAAATGGATTAAGACAAGAAACGAAAATTATTATTACTTTATGATATTTCTTGCTTGCTGCTTTCGGAAAGTGATTGTTACGGTGTTCGATGCGAGTAATCTGGAAAGTCTTTCAACCTGCCAAAGATGGATGGATGATGCGGTGGGTGCATGCAGTGTAGTGCCTATTAAATTTCTGGTCGCTACCAAACTGGATTTAGTTGTAAGTTGCTTCCCCATGCAATCTAAAAATTTACTTTCTCTTTCAAAATGTTTAATGATTTGAATTTAAAAATATCCTTCTTCTGATATTTAATTTTAGCCTGAAGGGCATCGTGATAAAATCCACCAGATAGGACTAAGAATGGCTAATCTTTTGGAGGCCGAGTACTGGCCAATATCGTCCAAATCAGGGGAAAATGTGGAATGGTTTTTCAAAAGAATGGCAGGGCTAGCGTTTGAAATTGGGTTGGCTAATGAAGTAAAGGAAGGGCTACCCAGTCGAAATCTAAATCTTCAAAGAGAATCATGTAATTACTCAAGATTGTAATAATTTATTTATTTATCATTTGCAATTAAAAGGTCCAGTGTATCAAATTCCCCACATACTTCAAACAGTTTGGACAGTCATGCTTTTGATGCAAAGTAAAGTTAAACCCATTCTTTTCCCATTCACAGCGATAGTTCATCCGTCAAGCAGGGATGACTCAACAAGAAGAGCTTCAATACAGGCTCGATGTTCATCTTGCAAGAATATTTGAGTGATAATGTCGGACTAGAAGATGATTTTTGAAGATGGCATGATGTATGAAAAGAAACTCAGTATGCTCTTTAAGTCAAGTTGACAAACATTACACTCGGGCCACGCAATCAGCACTTTAGAAAATGTGAGCTGCAGCTGCAGTAACTTTTTGTACTTTGATTCCAAAACTTCCGAACCCATTAATCTTTGGTAAGTTGACTTGACACGAGCCCTACCGCACAAGCACAGAATATGTATTATTAATATGATCATGGATTCTGGATTTTAATCCAGTATATACTAACTACTGTGAAATAAGTTACTATGTTTGTGATTAAATCTTGTTTTGTATTTCATTAATGCGTTACAGATTTATCAAAGTGTTTTGATTTATAAATTTAATTACAAAATATAATTGATTTTCTTGATATTGATATATTCTCGAAAGTTAATAAATGAACGCATATGACAAATCGGAGATCGTATAATTATTTACAGTATCATAAACCGTGGAACGTATAAATAAAATTAACCGGTAACAAAAAATCCATAACTAGACCACCTCACATTTTGACACAATATTATTTTACAGCCATCAAATTAAAATATCGTAATAATTCATTCTAGACATATTTTTGAACATGTCTGTCATTTTTATAAAAATTAAAAATATATTTAATTATATCTAAGCTATATCAAATTTTTCATATTTCAATGTCAATTCATACAAAATAGAAACTGAATCAACTTGATACAGTAACAACTAGGTCAATAATCAGTAATAAACCAACACGGTTATTTAATACCTACTAAAAGAATAACTGTCGTATCTACTAAAACTGGTATTTCATAATCAGTCGGTGGGGGCGAGCGGAGGTAAAGCAAACCTTGCAGCATCCACATTTTTCCTAGACGATTTAAATGAAGGTTCTCCCCCCAATCCTCCAATTCTTTGTCGATAATTGTCGCAAGTCAACATCCCTATTATTTGAGACTGAGGATCTACAAGATCTCCAAGATTCATAAGAGTATGGACGAGAGCTAGTTTTGTTGTCTGCAAGGTTAAGAGAAGGGTCATGCGAATATTCGCAGCGACTTCCATTACTGCAGATCCCAATCTTGAAAAATCTGCAAAAAATATTCTTTCGAACTGCAACAAAACATAAATAAGCATAAATTTAGCAAAAGTATCTTGTGCACATTTTGTAATTCAAATTTATATATTAAATAGGCACTTACAATTTCTTGATCTAGACCTGGAATCCTTTCTGTTCATTTTCTTTTTATCCTTATCTTTGTCTCGCTGTCTCAAATCTCGATCCCTTCCTCCTGTACCAATAATGCAGATGTCGAAATTCAAACTATATACGTAGTTAAATTCGATACTACAGATGTTTCAATGGTCATATCATCTTATTTGTTTAACGATAAGAGTACCTCTATCGTCTTTGTAGTCTCGATCTCTAATTCTGTCTCCTCTTCCTCCATCCCGGTCTCTGTTGCCATAAAAATTTCTACGCTGATCTGAATTATTGAATTTTCCGTCCCTGTTTGCACCATTCCGTCTGTTTCTGTTGTCACTAACAAATGAATCCATGAGACCCTGACGCTGTGAAGTAGGTCCTTGTGCTTGTGAAATTATTGGCGGAGGAAAAGAAAAAGGGTTTTGGTTTGTAAACGGCATCTCAGTAAGCGGTCGATTTTTAAAGAAATTCATGCTGATATTCAGTCCACCAGGAGGAGGAAAATGTTGAAAGAGAGACAAGTCTGGCATCTATGAAAAATGCAATAACAATGACATGTTTGTTAGTTTTTACTTTTCAAGTTCCATCTCCTTCTTGTTCTTTCCATAATAAATAACAAGCATGCACAAAAATAAACAAATTACTTTTGAAACAGGAGGAGGAGGTATATTCGGGAAGCCTGGAATGTTCAACGGATTGTAATTAGGTGCTGCTTGGAGCAAAGGACTCAAGGAAACATATTTTGGAACATTTTCGTTATCATTGGGCATCGTATTGGTAATACAGCCCGTGCACATCGAAAGATTAGGAAAAAGACTCCTCGGTAGTGGCGGTGGTGCTGGCCATGGATGAGTACTGAAATTGAATAACTTGATATTAAGGTAGTCTTCAACTGGGACGTACCTTAAAAGATAAAAGAATCAAACAAAAACCGGGTTTGTTCGTTCGACAAGCTCAACTGACTGTCATAATTGTACAATACTAGTACATCGTATAATTAACGCATTTTGGAAAAATTCCCTTACTTGGGCTCCACGCGATCTACTCGTATTGCTGGCTCAGGTTGATTTGGAACATTGGAGAGAATAGAATCTGGAGGCTGGAAAAGTCCCTTTTCTTGACTAGTCACCGGATGTTCCGAAACGGGTTTAAAAATCGCATTATAATAACGCCATTTTTCTCGCTGTTCTTCGTCCTCGGACTTCCGTTTTCCGGATTTCACAATGGCCTTCTCTTCCTGATTCATTTCAGTGGAACCTTTCTGACTTGTTGTTGCATTAACCCGTTCAGTTTCATCCATTTTGAAACAATGGAGTTCTCTCGAATCCTCTTTTCCTGACCACCGTGTAGACTTTCTCGGTCTACTTCGTACTCTGTGGAAGCTTAATGCACTTTTAATTTCGCCAATTTTTTGAGGTGTAAATAATCTGAGATCAACATCAACTCTTCGAGGTGCTTTCTCGCCAGCTTGCAGCACTTTGACTTCATTTTTCACCGCTTCCGGATTGTAGTTAACCGTATCTTGGTAAAAATTAAATGGTAGCTTCTTTACGCGGTCTTCCGGGGTTGCCATTTCTTCTCGTCATCTAAAAATTGTCTATGTTGACGCCAGCTGTCCTCGAGGATTTCTCAGTGGACGCAGATTATTTGAACAGTTTTCCTAGCCAAACCAATCTTCAAATATTTTATATTATATAATTAAAATTATTCTTATTCTAGTAAATGTTTAATCTCACCTTTGAATACACACAACTAACTCTAATCTGTACAAAGAACACCCCAAAAGGAATCAAGTGCATTGCATCTCCATTGCTTGCTTCATTGCGTGCTTTCTGTGTTTTCTGAAGGCTCTGTATTTGCTCCATGCATTTTGTTAACTGACAAAATTTACTCATTTGCATAGTCAAATGAGAGGGAAGTCAGAAGTGCTGGATAGGTATGCCTCGTTCGGAGGACAGAAAGATTTGCATAATGACCGTCATTGCTTTCTATGAATATGACTATGATGCTACGCTTGCATGAACGCATGCAACTAAATTTTGGTTGCTGAATAGTGGATGAAGAAAGAAAAGAGGGACAGCAAGTTCTTTGTTCATCGTTTCACGTGTAAAGAACGCACAAAAGTCGCTAAATAAATTGGGAAAACACATTTTTTTTTTAAATTTCATTGAAAAATTCTTAATATTTATTTAACTTATCGTTATAGTCAGGTTAATTACTTGAATGAACATTTTCATATTTATGCTTATATACATCACATTCTATAAAGAAAAATTAACCGATAACAAAAAAACCACATACCTAAACGTGTATGGGCAATGTGTATTGAAACTTAACTTTGCTATTTAGCTTTAAGACGAAACCATCCTAACACAATATTAAGTTTAAAACCTTCAAATTCAAGAAACTAACAATTAACTCTATATAAATACAAGAACACGCTTGTTAATTTGATTACAATGTATACAATATAATTATGCTATACCTGAGCTGTAGCAAATTTTTCTATTACCAAATTACTTACTTAACATTATAAATCAACGCGGTAAATACTGTCTCACCTTAATAATATTTTGTGAATATACATAGCACCGCTTCAAAACTACTGTAAACATTTGCAACAATATTATGCTAAACAAATCTTTCATCGATTGCGTTCATTCATGATAAACATGCTCAATAACAAAACATTCCCCATGAGATCACATAGCGAAATTTTCTGTCACTATCCATACAAAAATAGTAATATTAAAACTATTACTGGATGCAATAAGAACACTATAAATCCATACGGTTATTTAATCTATACCTATGAGCGGAATAACTTTAGTTGACTCAGTGGCTTCTGCTAAAACTGGTATTTCATGATCAGCGGGTGGTGCTGGTGAGCTGGGCGGTAAGGCAAACCTTGTAGCATCCATATCATTTGTTGTAGTTGGCGTTTGAGAAGAAGAAGGTTCCCCAACCCAGTCCTCCACCTCTGTTGATGATTGCCGCAAGTCAACATCCTTATTGTTTGTGTCTGGAGATCTACGAGGTCTGCTGGATTCATAAGAATCTGGACGAGAGCTAGATTTGCTCTCTTCATGGTTCAGAGAAGGATCATGGGAATATTCGCAACGACTTCCATTACTGCAGCTCCCTTTCTTGAAATATCTGCAAAAAATATCCTTTCGACCTGCAACAAGACGGAAATAAGTAATGTGTTTAGCAAACGCATCTTTGTGAGCAACAAATTGCAATTCATGAGACATTATTATATACACTTACTATTTCTACCACTAGATCCACCAGAGCGGTAATCTCTACTACTGTTCCTATCTCTGTCGTAATGCCGATAATCCCTGTCATTATTATCCCTATCTCTGTCTCGCCGTCTGAAATCCCGATCCCTTCCTCCTGTATTTACAAATAATAAAGAAATAAGAATTCAAAATCTAGTTAAATTCGAGGCTGCATAAGCTTAAATGGCTATGTATTTATGTATTTAACGGTAATAGTACCTCTATCGTCTCTGTAGTCTCGATCTCTACCTCTGTCTCCTCTTCCTCCATCCCGGTCTCTGCTACCATGAAAATTTCTACGTTGGTCTGAATCATTGAATCTTCCGCCCCTGTTTGCACCCATCCTTCCCTCTCGGTTGTTACCACCAAATGAATCCATTGGGCCGTGTGGTCCATTGCCTTGGGGAATTATTGGAGTTGGGGGAGGAAATGAAAAAGGGTTTGGGTTTGCAAATGGCATTGTAGGTGGTGCATTTGCTAAGAAATTCATGCCCATATTCATTGCACCAGGAGGTGGGAGGTGAAAAGGAGACATGTCTGGTATCTGAACAGGAGGAGGAGGCACATTCGGGAAGCCTGGAGCGCTCCACGGATTGTAATCAGTTAGTGCTGGGATGAAAGAATTCAAGGTGGGATTTTGTGGCATACTTTCCATTTCATGGGGCATCCTATTATAACCCGTGCCCATAGGGAGACGACTCTTAGGAAGAAGACTCTTTGGTGGTGGCCATAAATGGGTTCTGAAATCGCATACCTTGGTAATACTATTAACATCTTCAACTGGGATGAACCTATAGAGAGAAAAGAACCAAACAAATTCCGGGTTAGTTTGTTCGACTAGCTTAACTTTGACTGTCAATTACACATATCTAACAAATGCATTTTGGAAAAATTCCCTTACTTTGGATCCAAGCGATCTGCTGGTGATGCTGGCTCAGGCTCGATTGGAGCATCGGGGAGAGTAGAACCTGGAGGCAGGAAAAGTCCAAGAATGTTTCTTTCTCTTTCTTCTTGGATCCCCTTTTCTTGACTAGTAACACGATATTCCGAAACTGGTTTATCGTAAATCGCTTTAGCAAGGCGCCATAGACTTTGCTGTTCTTCGTCGTCTGACTTTCGTCTTATATTGGATTTCTCAACAGCCTTCTCATGCTGACTCATTTCAGTGAAATCTTTTTGCTTTGTTACATTGACCCGTTCCGTTTCATCCATTTCAAAAAAGTGGAATTCTCTTAAATCACCTTCTTCCTTCCATCGTACAGTTTTCCTAGGCCTGTTTCGCGCCCTGTGAAGGCATAATGCACTTTTAATTTTGCCATCGTTTTCTTGAGGTGTAAATGATCCGCGATCATCACACTGCTCCATTGGTTCTTCTACGTCCCCGGTAGGTACTGCCTCGTCAGTTTGTTGGCTTTTAACTTCAATGATGTCTGCTTCAGGGCTGTCGTTTAGTGTCTCTCGGTAGAAATTAAATGTTGGCTTCTTTATGGAATCTTCTGGGGTTCCCACTTCTTCTCGTGCTTCATCTAAGTCTTCACCGACATTATTTTGATGCTTCGGGAATTTGTCAGTGGGAGAAAATTGTTCGGATTTTTCCTTTTCATTCCCTGTTGACAGTCGCCTTTTTCGTTTGGAAGGTTTAGTTGGTTCGGTACTGGCAGTGAGCATGTCCATAAACAATGAGCTTTCTTTTAAAGCTATAGTTGGTTTTTTCTTTTCTTTATCTTTCGATGATTCCTTTGTCTTCTCATCTTTTGCTTTATCTGCCTTTACGTCCACAAGTTTTGCCTTCTTTGGATCGCCCGGTTTTTCAATAGAGTCAATTGACAGCCTTTTTGCTACCTTTGGAGGCACGGCGGGAATACTGTTTCCTAGAATTGCAGTTGGTTTAGCCTCATCCTTTGCTTTCTCCTTATCTTTCTCTTTACTGGCCTTGTTTTTCACCGCTCCTGTCATGTCGTTTAGTAAATCTTCTGACCTACTTTTAGTACTTACGAATACCTTTGGTTTATGCCGCCTTTCTTTTGGCTTTTCAGAATCCTCAGTTTCATTATCTTCCTTTTTCCCTGGAGTCTTCTTGGTGGGTGATGATGGAGTGACACTTTCTTCACCAGCCTTCTTTTCCGCAGTACTTTTCTTGATTTTGTCTACAGAGCTAGTGCCATCGGACCCGGGAATACTAATAGCGTCTATGAAACTGGTACTTTTCTTGGGGATTTTCGGAATTTTCATGGCGGAAGATGGGGAGGTTGATGATGATGGAGTTAGGCCAGTTAGGTTTAATTTTTTGAGAGTTTCCTGATCCTTTTCCTGTTGTTTCTGCTTTTCTGCATCTCTTCTTCGTTTTTTCATTAGTGCTTTTTGAGTTCGAATTTGTTCTTTTAGTTTTTCGTCGTCTTCTAATTTTTGTTTTGCAGCAGCCGCAGCAGCCTCTGCCTTACTGCGAGAACTAGAGGATTTAGATTGTTTATGCCCATCACCCGAACCAGACTCCTTCACGGATTTCTTCTCCTTTTCCGATTTTTCAGGTTTTGCATTTTGATCTAAAGGTCTTTTACTATGTGCTGTGTTCTCTTTGCTTACCACAGTTTTTGACTTTGAACTACCGTAAGTTTTAAGCGTGGAGGTTCCGGCTCCAATTCCGCCAATAGGTTTGTTATTATTAGCGGTGGAAACTTTTGATTCCTTTTCCTTTTTATGAGACTTGCTGCGTTTTACTATTGAACTACTGTCTGTCGCATCCTCAGTCTTAATACCAGATGATGTCGTTTCTGGAACCTGCAATGGCCCTTCACGAGGTTGTAAAGGGGCAGTCGGAGCTGGTGCAGTGGAATCTTTCACCTTTACAACATAATTTTTATCGCCGTTAATTAGCAAGCAATACTGACCTGGTTCTGAACCTATACCTTGAACAACAGTTTTTCGTCCCCCGATAGTTTTAATGTAAATTTTTGGGGCAGACTGACGAACTTGAATTAAATCAATACATTCCTGTTTAGCAGGTTGATTCTGATGATGTGTTTGAGCAGGACTGATTGTCGTTGGGATAGAGTAAGTGTTGGCGGTGTTGTTGGAGTAGATGATGTTGGTTGGAAGCTCGGTGATTTGCCCACTGCCAACATTATACCCTGCGTTAACTGTTGATGTTACTTGAGACAATCCTTCTTCCATAGGTGGCGGGTCCACTTTGCCCAAAATATCTAAATTAAAGTCAATAGTTGACAAATCTGTATTGCTAATATCTAGATCCAACAGTTGTTTCTCTGTTTCTGCATCCGGGATGAAGGATGGATCAATATTTAGTAAGGAGTCAGCAGCCACATTGAGATTTCCAAGGTCTTGATGAACACTCCCACTGTGATTAGCAATATTATGATCAATGGGTAATCCAAGATTTCCAACTTGAAATTCCATGGACTGAAATTGATGATTTTCTACTCCTTTGGCAACATTGATCCATTTTGCCACGACTTGCTTTGACAGATTCCTAGTGTCTACAAACATAAATATACAAGAAATGTTTTAGTACTGTCACCCTTTAATTAAATTGCATTAATTTAATTATTCAAATGCCAATTCCCAAGTACTATACTTACCCAAGTCTTCGCAGTCTTTTGACAAATTTTTAACTATGCCTGGAAATCTGTTTTCTTTCAGCTGTGCAATTGTCGTAGGTGCTTGGAGAAGCAATTGTAATATCTCTTTGAGCAAGGGATAATTCTTTGCCGTGACAGCTTCATTTGTCCAACCAAATACTAAACCCCAGCCCCCTCTTTGCATAAATCTAGATCAAAAACAAAGTTCAACATTACTTATATACATGACAATCATAATGGCAATGAGAAATTATTAAATTATCAGGTAATTACATAATTAATTAAATATTTACTGGTCAGCAATGAACTTACAAGTCAACAACGTTTATATTGGAGGTCCGCAGAATATTTACATAGATGCATTTGCTAACCAACTTCTTCGAAAACTTGGTCATCAATCTACAAACACAAGAAAAGAGCTAATTAACAATGAACTACTCCACGATTAACAGATTTGCAATAAAAACTACTGTTATTTTACCCAAGAATTTTGTCCACTTCGTCGCAAGATTTAATAGCGCCAGAAAGAGGATCGAGTAGTGGCTGCAGACACTTTAAGAGCCGTTCAGGATCAATGCGTGGCTGGAATAAAATCAACAATTACTTATTTAAATACATTGAACGAATTTGAATGTACAGAAATTGACAATGGGAGAATGTATCAAATGGGAGCTCACCATCACGGAAAACAAATGCTTTTCTTTAATCACGTCAGCCCCAGCCAACTCCTTTCACTTCACCAGGTTCAACGGTGTCCGGTTTCCGGCTACATATGATATCCCGTATTTTCGTTAACCTAAAACATAAATCAAAAATTAATCAATTAAACACAAATATCATATGCATTTATTTTTTAGATCATATTAATTAACTCAAAACTACTATTAATTAACTAGTTTCAGTATTTCAAACCAAGATGTAAGTATGACTTTTGGTATTATTTTGTCTAAAAAATATAAAAAATGAGACTTGTCACTAGATTTTATTTTAAATAATAGTATTATGGATTAATTATATCGTATTTATGGGTTTGCATTGTATTGATGACAGAAATCGAAATCGCGTAGATATCATGGGACAGCTTCTTTCCTTCTTCAAATAGGGTTTTCGGACTATTTGCAATGAGGATTTTTTTACCTCTCCAATTATCAAAAAATAATTTCTAGTAAATCGTTCTTTGCATGTCATGAAACTCCACAAAAAGCGACGCGGGCTGGGCTAGGCTGACCGTTCAGGAAAATAGACAAAGACCAAGCGCATTCGCTCAGAAGCAGATAGATCGAATGTCGTGCGTAGCTAAATACACTCTACCCCTCTACCTACGCCTTTTTAAAAGTTACATGAAATACAATAAACTAAAATTTCAGTTCAGAATGAATGCGACATCTCATAAAGGCAAGTAAATAAATTGAGCATTCTTGTAAGTACGAAAGTTTTGAACTGTATATTTCAAAGCAAACCTGTATTTAAAAAAGACGTCTTTTTATCTCATTTTTTACAAGAGTACACTTTCGTATACAAATACTGTACTTATTACTTATATATTATACCTAACCTAACTCTCTCAACCTCAACATATCTATTATTTACTTCCACAAAAATCTTTACTCTTCTCTTTTATGCTCTCTACTCCTCACAATTTACAAATACCTCCTGCCTGCAACCTTCAACATCGTCCTGTTCTCTTCTCACAGCTTTCAGATTTTAAAGTATCCATCTGAAGACCTTCTGCCATCGTAAAAATAAGAATCCCTGACTGAATCTACCCATAAGCATTCCCACTGTATTGATGATAGCAAAGAATCATAAAATTACCTAAATGTGCGAGCAACCCAACAAAACCCATAATAATATTACCCCTAACTCTAACTCACCATTATGGCATATAGATCTGCATAGAAAAGAATTATTTTGCAAACCATGATGAGATTACTATCATGAGATCGCCTTAAAGCCATTCCCATACAACTTTCTGTAAAATGCATGGCACTTGAGTATCTTTGTTACTCAAGCTATTTCTGCCACGCCAGAAGAGTGGAAGCCTTTGATAAAGACTCTATCCAACTGACCCATTCATTTCTTGCTGTTGTGCAGTGAGTACACTCATGCGCAATATAATTACAGCCTTTCATACATTGTACAACCTAGCAGATAGATAGAGGACAAACTTTGTCCTTTTTTTCCATCCCGATAATCCCCTCGACTGAAATGTGGGTCTGCGTTTGGTTAACAACAAGCTCGCTTTGTTTGCTGTGGGTCGGCTCGAAGCGGAGAGTTGGCTTCGTTTCCCCTCTCTGCACCAACTAGGTATGCTTCTTCACAAAAAAAATTACGATAGAGAAGAGAAGCTTTTTGGTTATAAAGTTGTTGGGTTGGAGTTTCGTTGCAAATGCTATTGATGACGATGACTATATGAAAATAGCCGTATCCGTTCAGAGAGTAAATTGTGTGTTTTTTTTATAACAGCAGCACTTTTGCTTATTGCCTCAGAGAAGAGAACGAGAGAAGCTCCTCCACTCCAATTCGTATGCCATGTATAAAATGCTCGTATAATTCTCTGCTAAATACACACAAAAGGGAAGAGTAGAGAGATGGGATGAGAGCGACGTGCTATTTATCCTTATTCCTTCACTTTTATAGCCTAAACACTACCAGTTTTATACAGATACAGAAACATACTTTCGAGCTATAAGTATGGAAATTGAGAATATAAATGATGCTTTAATGAGGACGCCATGTTTGCATCGTTGTGTTGACTCTCCTCAGATGTGGAATGTATCAATATCAATGAACTTTTTCCCTCTATTCCCATATGGCAGTTATGTCACCGCGATACCCCCCAAAAAATTAAATTCGCAGAATAGTTAAATACAACAGGACAAGAGAGCTTAAGCACTAAAGTCATTACAAACAACTTACTTTTAACTTAACAATTTTGTTCACATAATAAATTAGTAATGGACATCATGACATATGACCATCAATCCCAAGTTACCCACTAAGATATTGCTATTTCTCCAAGAACGGAGAAAGCAAGATACGATACAATTTGCTAAAAAAAAACTTACTCGTGAAGTAATATGACAAGTTATTCAAACCTAGCCTATTATGACTGAATCGAGTTAATCTATCTAAAAGATATTCACCTTTTAATATGAAATTAAGTTGATGAGATTGATAATCCTTTTTACTCCTTCCGATGATGGGGGTGATGATTTGATAATGGGTTCTTTATGGGAAATATCTCTTGTCTCTTGGTTCTTATCCCCTTCCCTGATCTTCCCTCATGCAAGCGCCAACTTGGTACAACGCTTATCTTCGCTAATTTTAATACTCTTGAGTGGTGACAGTGACAAGGATGATGATGGAGAAAATGGAAAATTCAATTCAGACTCAACCCCTTGTCCTCCTAATTTAATGACAATTTTTTTTTGGATAGATCAAGCTCCAAAGATAATATACAAGGCGATGGTTCAGCAAGTTGTACAAATTAAAATTGTCATCCACTGTTGACAGTTGAGTAAATCGTTCAGAAGAAATTAATAGAGCAATTAAAATATAAAAAAAACTAAAGACGCATGGTCTCAAAAAATGAAATCTTTTAGACCATCTCCAATCTTCTCAGAGATCAGTTAAATCCTCGACGAAGAAGCTCCTCAGTTTTGTCGCAGCATCGCATTCTTTCTCGCCTGCAAACTGTGGGGATAGTAAAAACAAAACAAAATTCCGTCAGTATCCACGCCAACCAGTATACCACTTATCCTAAGCCCTCCAAAAACCCTGGGTGATCCTACCTACCAAAGTATTGCTAACTTTCAATCCCTTTCTAGTCTAAGTAAAGGCTCAGCTGACACGCTCCAAAAGCAAAACAAAGTACACAGAAAGCGAGAAAATTAAACTGATCGATCGAAATTAATGTTATCGATTATGCTCCTCCTTTCCTCCCAAAAAGCCTTAGCAAAAAAAATATATATATTACGCCTGCCCTCGCTAACCAAAGCGATAGGGATGGTGTCAACCAGCTCACTTAAATATGAATGGATAGCTAAATTAATCGTTTTACCAAATTATACTCAAGTACAGTTTAACTTTAACGATGATAATTGTTTCTTTTTCTCTAATTAGAATACAATGAGATGAGAGGGGGGTAAAGACAATTATTTCACACAACTGTAAATAAAATCTAAATAAGTTTTACGAGACCACCTTACCTCCAGCAAGTGCAAAAACGTAATAAAACTGGTTCTCCTTCTGCTTCTCCTTTATCCATCCTCAAAGCCATAGCGCTGGGCTCTCTCGGTTCGAGGCGCTTGAGATCGCTGCTCCTTATCTCCCACATGCATAGACAAGATCGTGACACGTATCCCCTAATCTACTCCCAGTTTAGCTTGTGGGATGCAATGTAGCATAAAAGTAGCACGTACAATTTATATTATAAAGCCAGCGGCGCAGCAGCCATTTGACATGCGATGGTTTATAGAGCAAGATGGTATGAGGAGTATGTTTATGGCATTATTTTGAAAGCAATGAGGGAATGCTGTGCTGTATCTAGTGTCGAGTGAGTTATGATAAGGGAGTCGAGTGAGAGAGACAAGGGAAGGATATGGAGGATTACCGTGACTGGGATAGGTAGAAAAGAAGAGAAGAAAGGAGGCGGCCTTCATTGAGCTCAGTGGGAGGATTCAAAGGGTTAAAGACATGTTGTGATTGGCTTATTTCAGACGGGTCGACCCCTTTCAGGGTGGTACTTTCAGGTTATGAATGGTTGTTACAAAGTCTGCTAATGATATTGATATAGAGTATAGTTATAGTATAGATAGTCCATCCATCCATATTCCATTCCATATAAGAAATGTATAATGAACCAATGTGTATTTGGATACATATTTACAATCACTAGTAAATACAATGCAATGGACTCTACTCTGCAGTACACATGTACTGAGCAATTGGACTGTGTATCATCTGATAAGCTTGGCGGCAACCGGAATGGTTTAAAAACAAAAGTGCAATTTGGAATGTTGACTGAATAGAGAATCCACCTTGCATGTTTACATGCGCATTTAAGTACTTAAATTCGCCAAGTTGCAATTAAAAATTAGCCAGCTTTTGTGGCACAAAATTTGTGCCACCGAACAGTGACAGTAAATTTTGACTTCAGTTTTCAATTTGTATTTATCATTATCTGTTTTGTTCTTTCATTTTACTTTTACTGTATAAATTGCACTCAAACTTTCAGTTCGAGAAGGGGTTGATGATGCTGCGCTGCATCTTGAGGACGAGGACACCTCTGATGAAGCAATCGAGGTCACCCGCAGCAGTTGATTTTCATAAGATTTGCATGTCACTAGCACTTCCGGGCAGCAATGGAGAGTCTTTCCATCATGTAAAGCAATACACCACACAAGTTATCGCAGTTCAGCAACTGTTGAAAAAGTCTCCGGAAATGGGGATTCCTCTGGTGGGTAAACCTTCGGCGGTGTACCCTGCTCCAACACTTTTATTTACTCGGGGGATCGCAGTTGGGAGGTGGCTAAGAAGCGAAGAAAGTAAGAGCAAAGATGGTGTAGCTGCGGCTCAGGAGGAAGAAGCTTCTACGGAGGATAGCACAGAAGCTGAGGCGAAACCGGAAGTGTCTGGTAGAGACCACGGAAGGCGGAAGATTCCTCCAACATTGAGACACTTGAACAAGGATAGATCGAAGAAGCCTTCAGTGGAAACCGGCATTAGATATTTGAAGAGCGCCGGTTAGTAAGACCTTCATTGACATTCACTTAAATTATGCTTATCATCGTTAATTATTTTTTTATTTCTCTTTTGCTTTTTTGAGTACCTTGTTTTGTTGTCATTTGGGGAAAAAATAAACTTTCTATGCACAATGAATTTCAGAATAACCTGTATTTAGCTGGACTAATTAGTTTTAGACTTTTATAATAAGTTTAACCTCAATTTTGACTTCATTTTTTTTCGTAGCCTATAAAGAAACCTACGGTGACAACCCTGTCTGGCTTCTTTATCGCCGAAACTTTCCAGGCCAGTTTGCCCCGAAAAGGACTCGAAAGACGTGCATTGTAAGTTTTGAAATCGCAAAAACATTTAAATACGTATTTTCCAATCGATTACAAAAAAAATGTTTGTGTAGTTTTCTAATTGATATTTGTGTTTTTAAATCATGCAGAGAAACGATGAGATTGTTACCGGGAACCCGTGCCCCTTATGCAGGGACGAATACTTGGTTGTACATTACCAAAATGTGGAGTTGCTCCAACAGTTTATTTCTCCTCACAATGGGGAGGTGCTCAACTGGGAGAAAACTGGAGTTTGCCGTCGTCAGCATGAGCGACTTTTAGTTGAAATCGATAGAGCCAAAGACTATGGCACTATTACGTATGATGTTCCATTTAGAGAATATAACTACAAAGAATATAAAGAAATATACGATAGTTACAATAAAACCTCATGTTAAATATTAGTATTAGTATGGCTAAAGTCGGACCTCGAAATTCTTTTTCTTCGGCTCCAAGCAAGAAAATCCCAAAAATCCC